>WPIO01000030.1:3300000-3562500 GCA_009760855.2 Cristatella mucedo | reverse complement strand
TGCAGTTCTGAGCTGCTACTGCTATGCTACTTACTTCCTCAACTGCCTTCGTGACTTAACTATACTTCTTACGTACTCGTTTTTTGATGCACAAGATGCAGTCTGCTGGCAACGGTATTTGCATCAATAGCCACTTAGGCTCTGAATACGCTAAAGAAAACTGCCATACATAGCACCCATTTAGTCATTGCGGCTCTTTGGAGTTACAGACAGAGATAAAACTCAGTATCTGGCTCAGAATCGTGTTAGGCTCCTGTGCATTGCCTACTGCTATGCTGATTCAATCGTAGATCTGATAGGCTAGGGTGAAACTAGTTGCGGTCACTTAAATGTCTGCTTAATTAAATTCACTCCCCGTTAGGTTCATCGTGTGCCTTGCTTTCCTGCACGTTGAAAGACAGATATGCGATCTGATACGTGATCTGAGTTACAGGCCTAATTTTGTGAAAATTAGTACCTCTCTTAGCTATTCATTGACTCCTAGCTGCTTAACTCAAAAGTATTATCAAAACACATATCACCGATATGATCTGGTGATTTGGAAGATTGTGATCCGTGAGCTGCTCCGAATCACTGGGAATTAATTCTGTCTGCAACAAACACGTTTCGGGTGACATCTATCTACTGTACATTTAAATATGTGCATTGGTCTTTTCGGTAGTTCTTGGTATGGCTATACATTCTGTTGCATCTGGGATAACGTTAGCAGATGATTTCCTTGGTAGTCGTCTTATACTGCCCTGATTGCACATTGGGATTGTTGAAATCCGCATATTCGCTCGAGCATTAATTCACATGTTCATTCATTAGCTAACATCACTCGCACCAATCAGTTCCTACAATTCTGTAGTACTTGTAGCAACAGTATGCAATTAGTTTGGGCTGGTTTCAGGCTTCTTTCATGGGTGCTTTGGTGCACGAATTTCGAGTAGTGTGGAGCTGCAATTTCAGCATCTGCATATACTGAATGGCTGAACGTCGCTGTGCTGCATCTTCCTTTTTTAATGGCTTCACTGGAGAACGCATCTAGAGCCAAGCATAAATAGTTCCTTTGTCAGTTGGCTGCACTGTCGCTGCCTCAGACGTTAGCGACTGTCATAGCTGGAGCAACTACGTCAGTGCTTATTTTTGTAGGCAATAAGCTGCTTGAAAAGAGCCAACTACTTGGCACCGTTTGACTGGAAGATTCTGCACAACCTGGGCCTCGTCCACCTCACCATGATGCAGCCAGCATCAGCGTTCCACTTCTTGTCGGCTGCCGTCAGCCACCAGCCAAAGCATGCGCAGCTGTACATGCTGCTGGCGAGTGAGTTCAATTTCTGCTTGTGTCACACCTTTGCCTGTATACTCTGAAACCGTGTACTGCTGCTTGGGTTCAAGCAAAGCACCTGCACTCACACATTGCATAGCCCTGTAGCTCGCCATCGGGAACCTCTTTCAGTTGCTCTAACACATCTTGAGGACACCGAAAACGCCAAAGAAGCTTACACGATGGCAGCGAAATACTCCGATGTGTAAGTGTAGCCATTGCCCTTCTAGTTGCGTGGCAGCCGATAGACCGTTGCACTCCGGTTGGGATTCAGCATTTTGTTTTAGCAATGAGCCAGCCGATCTGGTCTCGGTGCTTAGCGATGTGTGCATGAATCCGGTTGTGAGTTTGAGCCGACACGCAGTCGATGGCAAGCGAATGCCGGTGAGGCAGTACCTCTGCATGTACTCGTGCATGCACTGGGGGGTATGCTTTCTCACATTAATCTCTGCTAAGCTCCGATCGACCTCATACCAGATGTGCATCTGGATCTTAAGAGTGGCTTCGGTTTTTAAGCAGGGGAACTGGCCTGCATTTTTTGCTGCACAAACTGGTTACAATTTCGTCTAGTGCGACAATAGCATATGCATCGGGCTTTTCTCTCTGGTTTGAAGCAAAGACATCATGGTGCCTTTGAATCATGCAATTTTCTTGTACAACCGTGGCGAGAACCTGGATTCAGCTAAGCAGTTCGCCGTGTTCGAGCAGCGATACAAGGAGGCAAAGGAAGGAACCTTGCTGCAGCTGGACCGGCAGGTAGGCGGTGAATCCGTGCTAGGCATCTATCCCACACGCTGGTGCTTGCTCAAGCAAGGCCAGCTTTGATGCCTGTAATTGTTTCACGGCAATTTGATCCCTGTTGGATACTGCAGGCCATTTGCTTAACTCGTTCTGTCAATGAGATCAGCTTCTGAATTTATCTCGGTTCGAGCCTGTGCTGTGCATAAAACCTGCTGAGTCAACCGGTCAGAACGTCTGCTGCTAATCTCTATCTTAATAGTGGGACAAAAGCTTTTTTTTTTACAGCCTCTGGCTTAGGAACTGCCGTATTATCATTTACCCTCGAGACTATCTCTATGAGCTGATTAAGAGGCAGGATCTGCAGTTGACCATCTCTATGAGCTGATTAAGAGGCAGGATCTGCAGCGCTAGACGCAGCAAGTAGCCCAAGGATCTTGCCACCCAGCCATGCTGTGCCTGCTTGCTCTGGCCTTACTCTGCACTATGGCAAATGAGCCATATTTTTTTCAAATAAGCTTTAAAAGCCCGTCTTTTAGTCCTTGCAACTTCGATTTGTTGTTGACACCGATTGTTTTCCTGGAAATTCCTGTTTTCCTGGCATTAGATTCACACACCAAACACTGCCAGTCCTAATAACAATGACTTTTTTCCCTTAGCAATACTAAAATATGGACACTTTACATGATCATGTCTTTGTCAGCCAATCACCCTGGTAGAGGTGGAGCCCGGATTTTTATTTGTGGGGGCAAGACTTGCAAAGTTTTTATTAAGGGGGCAAGACTATAAATATAATCGTAATATAATATAATATCAATATAATAATCGCAATATAAACAAATAATCTCAAAGTATAGGCGGTGCTAGATCCGAAATTATTGAAAAATTATAGCACAAAATCATTGAGTTTATTCGATACGAACTCGGTATTTGCTCATCGAGTGGAATCTAGTCATAATTATGTCGACGGTGATGGTCGGTGGGCCTAGGAATAGGCGGTTGCCCAGGTTGCTGTCCCACCGGGAGGGTAAGCATATGCTTCGCTGCGCTCCTCTGGCCACTTTGTTTTGGTATTTTATAAGTTGGTATATTAGTTGTACTCGGGCTAAAGCTAGTCTGATGTTAGGTTGAAAAGTATTGAAGACAAGGACATTTGCTCTACGAGCCTGCATCCTTTTGGTGACTTCCTTGGATGCCACTTGAGGTTGCAGTTAAGTGCCTGAAATATTCCTGTCTGTGTGTGTCCAAAAACACAGCCCCGAAGATGAGAAGGAGGCAGCAGGACACGTGCTGTATATTTGCTAGGTAACACAATTATCAAGAGCTTATAGCCCACGGGGAACCAACTATGAGACAAAATGTCAGCATTCAAGCTCTCTCAGTATACTTGCATAATACTTATATTTATGCATTCATTTCATAATTCGACCAGATTTTTCTAGATTTAATATATACTCTTTTTTGTTGCGTATCTTCAAATTTTTTTACTTTAATCATAAATGTATGCAGACAGATTTGTACAGGTCGTATTTTAAATTAAAGCTTAAATACTTGGTTTCAATGCAGTTTCAGCATTGCATATTCGTTGAACTATCACATCTGCATTTGTCAACGGTAGAGTGACCATTAAGGATAGAGCATTCTCAAGCCGGAGCAAATGTGCCATAAATGTGCTTAGATCGATTACGCCTGTGCAAAAAGCTTGTACGATTCACCGATTGCTATCTACAAACCTTTGTGTTTGGCCTCGTGGCCAACCGACCGAGGTTCCTTTTTAGGGTCCTTTTTATTCAAGGTTTTGTTGACGTAGTATTGGAAGTGAAGTGCCCTCTGCGAGAAAATCTTCTGAGCCTTCCTCTTTATGAATATAACTTTGCAGACCTAGCAGATGGCTTCTTTTAAAACTCCCCTGGCTCAGGAACATGGTGCTTTTGGACAGTGGCAGAGCCAGGATTTTCACCTAGGGAGGAAGGGAGGGACAAGACCTAAAAAAATGTATGTATGTATGTATATATATGTATATATATATATATATATATATATATATATATATATATATATATATATATATATATATATAGAGAGAGAGAGAGAGAGAGAGAGAGAGAGAGAGAGAGAGAGAGAGGAAGGCCCGTGAGATTTTGATACAAGCCCGACTAGACACGGAATTATTGAAAAATTATATCAAAAAGTCGTAGTGTTTATTTGACATAAAGTCGACAGTTGCTCATCGAGTGCAATTGAACAATAATTTGTCATCGTCGGTGACTGTCGGCTCGGGGAGGCATAGGAATAGGGGACGGCCCAGATCGGTGCCCCACTGTGTGGGGGGAGGGGGGAGAGGAGGTAAATTCCCCCTGGCTGTGCCACTGCTCATGCATCATCCTAACCGAGGATCAGTGAAAACTGCTCCCTGGACTGGAAATGCAAATGGCAAAATGCTCGCCACAGTTGGAAACTAAATTTTGCTGGCAAAAGACCCAAAGGTGAGAAAGTACCAAAGGTGAGAAAGTACCAAAGGTGAAAAGTACCAGACTGTAGCAACTGTGACTTCAAAATAGAATAGAGCAAAGCCTTGTGAACATTTGTGCATAACTATAGCAGACGACAACATTGAGAAAACAGACGGCTGAGATATATACTCAGCTTCTTACGGAAGAAACTTACGAAAGCATGACTTTGGTTAAACTCAAAACAACAAATAATTTTTCATCTGTTCTCATATAAAGACTTGGCTACACTATAAAGAACTGCAAGATTGTCTCTCGCTCTAGAGTGGGCTAATCAGCTAGTCTGTGGACACTCAGGCCAACCTTCTAAGGAAAGTTTCTGGAGTTTTACTTAATTTTTTTCGGTTTATGCGACTGCTTACAGTATATTTTTTCACTGCTCAATTGGGAGAAATACAGTGTTATTAATAATCATAATTATAGCAACAATAATGATAATGAGACATTTGCATTACCCTAAGAGGACTACCTCTACTTCTAGTCACTTTAAATATGTCGGAAAGGAAGCATGCCGATTGGTTGGTGATAAATGCTCAGTGCCTGGACGCATAGACATTCAATGGACAACTCAGGCGAACCCAGCAAACGCTGGAAGGAACAATGGGATTTAAGCTCTTTTTAATGTCGTCAAGTCAGGGTCATCAGCCCTAACGTCAGTTGGGAGTGATTTCAATACTCTCAGAGTAGACACGAGGACGACACTGTCATCATAGGATTTCAGACCGGACTCTATTAGCAGAGTTTTGATTATATTGGTCACCATTTATAAAGGCACAAAATGGATACACAACATTTAAAGAGACCTTTTCTGTAAGTGGTCAGCCTACTTTTTTGGTAATAAAAAGGCCTAGCGATGGTTTTCATTCAGGCAGACTCTGCGGCATTCATTTAAGCTAGTCTGGATCTTTGCTGCCATCAACTACGATTACTATGAATGTGGTGGATACTTTAGATGTTCTCGATCAACTTTAGAGCGCTTAGTAAGTTTTTGGCTTATGAGGTTGGTGTCGGCCTGGATCCTCAAAACATACTCTGGAAGGCATACATTTAATTTTGTGTTCGGTCTGATTCTCTGTGACAGAGACTTTCATGACTGTGTGTCAGCGTAGTCTTCTCTGTCTTTTATTTTCCTACTGCTCACGGTTCCTTAGAGGTTGCATACGGTTCCTTAGAGGCACTGCCAATGCAAACGTATTGTAAAATCTCTGCCTTACAATTGAATTTGTTTACTAATGAATACTCTGTCATACAGTTCTGGTTATCCACGGTAGCAGTAGAGCTGCTGCCATATCCCCTAATACTAGAGGCCTTTCGCCTAGTCGAATGGGAAAAAATAGTCAAAGCTGCATCACTTTGTTCAAGCACTGTCCACGATTGTGAAATTAAAATTTCGAAATAGTCAGCAATCAGTTTATTTGCATCGCATTCCCACCTTGGTTGGCAGCTGCCGGTCAGCTCGCCTCTCTGCAGGCCGGCGTGGGTGGATGGAAGGACTTTCAAGTCACCTATCTTTTGTTGTACTGGCAGTTGCATTTGCCCAGTGTACATTTTCATTAGCTTGCCATTGATGTGCGCTGCAGGCTGTAGAAGCAGCTTCCAGATTGGGTGCTGCACTTCACGTTGGGGAAAGTCTGGTGTGGAGGCCTCAGCAGCAGCAGCAGGGGAGACAGTCAGCACAAGGCTCGGCCCCTGTCACTCCCGCAGGGCAGATGATATACGTGCCCTATGAGAACCACATGATGCGAGCGGGCAGCCTAGCCAGCAGTGGCACCGAGTCTCCCAGCCAGGAGCTGCTCGCTGGGCGGCCGGCTGACGCCCCGCTGCAGACGATGGACGCAGCACCGGGACGTGGCAGCAGCCTTGTCGGTGGCGAAGGTGCCGCCGCCGAGCGACTGCCTGCCACTGCCGCTGCTGCCAAGAGCAGCGCTGCTGCTGGTGTTGACAGGTTTTCTCTGGAAGCCTCACTCGACGATGCTCCCGAGCCGCCTTTGCACGAGCCGGACGAGACTGGCAGCGGGCTGGCTGCACCTATGGCCAGCAGCTCCAGGAAAGGTGCCCAGCTGGCTGCAGCCTAGCCGCAGGTCGGTGGGCACGTTCCTTCTGGACGGTTTGCTAGTTACTCGGTTCGTGTTTAGCAAGCAAGAAAACATCGACTTAACCCAGCCTGAGGGCTAGACTTGAGAGATGGGCATGCTCTCGATCAACAGGCCATGAGTGGACGCAATGCGAAATCTAGCCTTGTTAAGATCATGATTGGCAGCATCAGCTAATTGTACAGGGAGAGAACCATGTCGTCTTACATTGCTTCGTTGTCAATGTGTTTTATAATATTCTTTGTTCTACTACATGCTAACTTCTGTACTAGCAGTCAGCCATGTATGTCTGTGTCATGCCTAGTCAGGTCACTGCAGCTGCTGTGTGCAGCAAAAATCGCTGATTAAGGGTTCTCTTACTGAAATGTAAGGGAGCTGAGAATTCAAATTGCAAATCAGCCTTCTGCGCACTTTGCGCGAGCATTTCTAACCTACACATTTATCGTCGCTTATGCAGTCATCTCGTTCAAAATTGGTCTGCATGTCAAATTAATGAGGAATTTAGGGTATACAATGTGAGATGATTCAGGATTCATTTGTCACAAAGCCAGTCAACGTCTGTGCCTGGTACATACGTTCGACATGAGCTGATGGATATGCCATCAATAACCTTTAACCTATGCAGTGCACACATTTGGCAAAGATTTGAAAAACTATTATGCTAATTGTATGATTGGCGATTTAAATAATGCTGCAGCTTAATAGATCATTCAATATCTGTTTCAGTATTCATGTAGCCCCAGCAGTTCATCATTCGGGCCTTAAAACAAAATTGACCTGTCCCAGATTTTCTCAAGTTGGTAGAATGTGCACAAAGCTATACTAACATCATCTTTAGAGTAGAGCCAACCATTATCGTGAAGTTAGTGCAATACAGCTAAAATCTTTCTAAGAGTAGCACATGTCAGTTTTATCTGATGCCTTCCAGCCACATAGAGTGGTGCTGATCCGCGACCATGACCTTGCAATGCAATGCACATCTTATAGGTAGGCTTGCAGGCTACCGGAGACTTCTTTGTTACGGATAATGAGAGAGCACGTCTGCTGTATTTGGGGGACACGAGCTATTTGTCATATACATGTATAGGCAAGCAGATCCATAATAAGTAGAAAATCCAACCTACACCAAGTACATGGTTTCCATATGGCTGCACAGGCATCCAACTAACTGCCAGGACCCCAAGCAATGGAATGATCAACTAAACTGCATTCTCGGCTGTCACTTCTAGCGGTTAAGTAGCAGCACCTGGGTCCCCCTTTACTATGCCATGCTGGTGTGCCCAGTGGTTCAGTTTCTCACCTCTAATGACCGAGGTAAATGTGAATGCATGGCCTAGGTTGTGGGCTCGAGCCCTATATGCAGCACCTGAATAGAGAGAGAGATCAAGTTCTCTTAGGATGCTAGGCAAATTAGTAATATTTTATTTGTACTTGGCTGCAAACGGCAGAGCGCTGCGATAGATAGATTGGCGTGACCTAGAACTATAATACCAATGTATAAGTAGTACCTTGATCAATGGCTGAGCCACGGGACAAATGGGCCCCTCAACAGCTGGGCTGCGACCTGTGCCGCCCCCTATTCCTACACCCATGGGCCTTCACCAAGGGCAAAAACACGTCTGTATTCCACTCGTTAAGCAACCACAGAGCTCATTTAAAAAAAAGAATTTGCCTCTAAATTCTTATTGCTAGTTTTGACCTCTAAATAAAAAGTTGCAGGTCTTGCTCCCTAGAGGAAAATCCCAGCTTAGCCACTGACCCTGATAGATTGTATCCTAGTATTGTACCATCTGGATGTAGGAGTACCTTTAGCCTTCTATTTGAAGCAATTTTAAAGTGTGTAGGAAGATGTCTAGTTCTCATATGTTGATAGAGAAATCTATTCTTAATATTACAAATTGCACAAAATAAAATAGTAGCAATTTCGGGGTCACATTCTTGGTGAACGCCTTCAGGAGATGAACTTTTTCAGGGATTTGGAATGAGAGCGAAATTTAATCTCGATTCGCACGATCAAGGAAATAAAACGAGCTTCTCAGCATGCAATAAAAAAAAAGATGACGACGGTCATTGTTCATATGCTCCCAAAGCCTGGAACTCCCTCCCGACCTGCGTCAAAACATCCCCTGACCTGACCACATTTAAAAGGAACCTAAAAACACACCTATTCAGAACAGCATTTAGTGGGTCCCTGTGATTCGTCCTTGACGTGCTTATGCGTGCTGACACTGTGCATGCTGCCACTAACCACATTTGCATGCTGACTCTGTGCATGTCACCCCTAACCATATTATTCATTTCGTTTGTTTTTCAAGCATGATTTTACTTACCATTCAATTGCATTTCCCTTTGCAGCAAATGTAAAGCGCCTAGAGAGAGATTAAGTTCTCTGAGGGCGCTTTATCAAGTGAATTATTATTATTATTATTATTATTGTAATTGCAGTAGTCAATTAGGTTAATTTCACAGAAAACCGAGCAAGCGGTCATAGGATGAACATCTGCTTAAGGCTCTATTTTGATCATCTTTTCTGGACGCAGCCATGTTGCAGAATCTATTCGTAAGAGACAGCTCAGAGCATATTTCCTGCAGTGTAGCAGTGTAGCTGCATAGTTGGCAAGGGGTTTGCCAACCTAGCGGTTACTTCTTGGCCCAGGATTATGTCATCAGCTCCCTCTTTTACCAGAAGCCATTTTACACCAAGCTGTTATTGAGCGGTGTACTGAGTCAACGCTGCTCTCGCGACCGGCTTTTGATGATGCATTGCCCGAATTCCAGACAACCTTACGCCGCACTGCATTACAGGCTACAATGTGACTCGTGATTAGAGTTACGAACGACGCTGCCCAAGGTATGCAGTATAAATTAAGGCCGCGACAGCCTAAGGGGTACGATGCTCGGTCTCCACGATTGAGGTCGTGGGTTAAAATCCTGTAGTGGGCAATCCTGTATTGCCAACTGCTATCGTTGGTGATAGCCGTGAGAGCTCTTCTGCTGAAGTACAAATGAGGCTTTTAAATCAGCTAATATTTATGTATTTATTTATTTATATATGACCGAGTCTTGCTAGTGCTACAAGCAAGGCGTAGCAGCTTCCACGTCCTGAAATAACTAGACCAAAGACACAGCGCTCGCAATGGTAATAGTCCTTCCAGACGCGAAACAAATACCTGCGAAGCCCGAGCCTTAGAATCACTGCTAGTGACTTGCAAGGGCAGGGTTAATGCAAGCACGTAGACTAACGCGATACAGCGTATTGGGGGGGGGCTCGGAACCAATAAGACCACCCGTACGTTAATAAAATATAAACTCACAGCTCAGATAAATCTATGCGAGAGTGGCGAATGGTTTCCGGCATCAAATAGCAGCCGTGGCGTACAACAACTCTCTTATGGCTCTCAGCCTAGAGTACAACCCAGCTGACGGAGCTCAGTTGACTCCCATTGAATGGTTTCAACTTTTATGCTGAATAGCCATGGATTATTACATAAACGGCTCCTAGCCATTAAAATATAGGAAAAACAACGATGAATATCTCGGCAATCAAAAATCTAGCTGATTTAGAAAGCAGCAGTTTTACTAGGTAGTAGAGCTTGCGGTGACATACATTTTTTTAAATATGTGCTCTTTTGGAAAAACCCGTGCTTCCAAGCAGCCTGCTGGATAAAAACCACAACATGCTTCGGCTGAAGTTGATAATAATAATAATTATTATTATACATTTGTATAGCGCCATCAGAGAACTCAAATTTGTTATGGTAACATCCGCAAGTAGCAGACGTAGTGTAAGCAGGTACATGCACACGAGTTTAGTACACATCGTACCGATACGCACACCCCGGGCATCTACGACAGAGTTTCAAAAGTACATGGATGTAAAAGTTAAAATCTGAATAGGAAAAAATAAAAATATGAAACGGTGTCAACTTATTTAAGCTTTGAATCTACAAAGCTTGAAGTGCTGTAGTCGTCGCTCAGCTTGTAAGCCTGATCACACAGTAAAGGCTAATTCAATCGGTTAAGGGGACATTGGGGTAGTACAGTATGGTAAATTTTGGCGACGTCATTTAAGACGAAGCTGGAGGTGCTGAGTTCCTTTTCGTCTGTCCATTGCATGCAAATGAGGATTGCAATAGTCTAGTCGAAAAGCTTCATTCGATCTAAATTAGCTCCTGTCACTGTGGAGCAAATGCAAAAGCAGTGCATTAACAATTGGTGCCAAAGTCTGTTGCTGGGCTTGCTTGTGGCGAGCGTCGCCGCTGCCACATTACACAACAAATCGCCGACCTGAGCTGGCATCTAAGGTTTTGGCACTCGATTTTAGGCCCCACCATTCTCTTTCTCCCGCCTATCTATCAAAACTACTTCAAAATAATGTCAGGTATCAAACGACCCGCGCTTTTGACTTTAGTCGTTTATCGATGCCTCGAAATAATCTTAACACCTTCGGAAACCGTGCCTTTAGTTAACATCCTCCTTAAGTCTAAACTCACTCCAGAATAGCGTCAAGACATCTCCCGAATTTTCAACATGTAAAAATCAGCCAAAAATGCTCCTGCTCTGCACAGGATTTGGGTCTGTGTGAGGTGTTCTTTGTGTGTTCATGCATGCTGACACCGTGCATTTTATCACTAACCACATTTACATGTCTGATTTGTAGCTTATTTAAAGTGCCTTGAAAGAAATTTAGGTTTTCTTAGACTACTATACAAATATATTATTATTATTTGATTATTAAAATTAGCAGATATTGTACATTCAGGTGGACAGAGGCATCACCTAACCAGACAGATACCGTTGTCCTTATAAGTGACTGCAATAAGACCCGTGTCTGAAATGATCAATTTGGCCATGTTTGCGGTTTAATCCCATTAACATCCAAAAGTAGAAGCCAGTCCTTGATTTGACGCTAGAGAAGACGGAGAGAAGCGAAAAACGAAAAGAATGATGGTTCTCCTTTTGATGGGGTAGCAAATGAGTTATGGACAATTAATTAGAATCATCGAACGGAAAAAGTGTCAGAAATAACTTGCACAAGCCTCGAATTTCAAATATATTATCGGCATGCATGCATATGCTAATCAGCAGTGCGAAACAGATACGTTACTGTTTATCTCATACATACATAACGTTATATATAATACAATCATTACGTTATATTTCAGGGGCTCTGTGCATGAAGGAACTTGAAGTTCAATTGTGTTTTACCGGTGCACGCCAAGTTATAAGCACCAAAGATGAACTTGGAAAGCCTCCTCTTATGTGTTCACGTCCAACTCTTAGACCAGTTCTATTGGCCACTGGCTCGTACGCCTGTGGGATCCTTGTTCTCCACCAATCACAGCTAGCCAATTTGAATTATGAAGTATGGCAGCTGTCTGGGGGTGAAGTCTCACCAATTTTTTCGTCGTGAGGACTTCTTGGGCTCTTGAGCCCGAATATGAGCTTGTTTGGTCGAGCGGTCAAGGTGCTCGCCCTGACCAAGGTCTAGCTGAGGTCGAAGGTTCGTGCCCCAGGGCATATGTGATGCGCCTGAATAGAGATTAAGTTCTCTTCGGGCGCTATACAAATGAGTTATATTAAATTCATTATTTTAAAATGTGTGCATGTGGTGACGAATGAGCAGTGGACTGTTTCACAATGTCGTCACGTGTCAGGAATGCACAGGGGATATTAGACGAGTTCTAGGCCGGCGCTTTGGACGAACTAGTCACAACTCGAAACAGGTCATCGGCAGTTCAATAGCTTAGCCCGACACTTCCAGTTGCTGCCGGTGTGGGAAACACTGGTACGAACCTACTTAACAAGTAAAAGCCAGCAGACTTCGTGCGGCGGTCGAGACTCACGCACTTCGCCGTCGTAGCTGCATCGGCATCTAGAATCTCGCAGCATGGCGAGCTAAAAGCGACGATTGAAAGCTTCATCTTCAGCCATCTCTTTTAGCCTACTTGGCATAGAAACAGCGACAACTCACTTTGAGATGTAGCTGCACGCGACTGAGAGATGCTTACTTCTGGCAGAAGATTCCGGAAGTTTTTACTTCAAGGACGCCTTAAAAAAACACTAAATATAGAATTGTTAGCTCGGCGTCGGAGCCTGACCGAGTGGGGCTTGCCGAGATTAGTGGTCTACGCTCTTTGAGCATGACTGAAACTATTAATGATGCACTAAAGATTGATTCAAGATTCAACCACTAGAGAACACACACGAGAATCTCAATGCTTACACGACACGAGCAGATTGATAAATCATTATGATACCAAGAAGTCTAAGTAGGAGTGTTTGACTGTAATAAAGTAATACAAAACTCTTGAATTGCGACTTCAGAGAGCATAGATGGTTTAGGAAGCCTCCTAAACACTCACCTGCCTGCTCAAAGGAGATTAATTGAAGGGAAATACAGAAATCGATGTCAAAATATTGAGAGGTAGACTATCTCTACCAAGAATGAGAAAAAACGGATCATTTTTAGGAAAGACTGACCTTCATTGAATTCATGTAAATGTGTTAAAGTTAATAAAAGAAAGGGTAAAAATAGATTAAAATTGACATCAAGGTACAGACCAAACCGCTGGTTTGTAAATCTCGCCATAGTTAGTAGGTCGACATCCTCAATCTAAGGTATTGCTTGTAATAGGAAACTCGACAAAATAAAGTGTTTCGGTGTCAAACACCTGCTCTGATTTAAAATTAATGAGGGCCAATTTTATTAGACCCCTAGCTGAATTTTAGAGGCTTTAAAGCGTGTGTGTGGTGTTAAATGATACAGCACCAAGAAGTGGTTGCCCAAAAATGTTAAGCCCCCTTTTGTTTGAAAACTTAATGTCGCTAAGCCTTCGTCGGTGACATGAATTCGTCGAACGTCCTTGGTTTTGTTTGCTAACTCAGGTCGAGAGCGAGAGCAAATGTCAATGATCGTTTTCTTTAGCCTAGAGTTCAGTGGGGCACATAGGTTATACGTGAGGCACAAATTTAATAGTATACAGTACTAAGTTTGTCCGCAGTAGTTTTACCAGCTCGAGCGGAGTAAATACCGCATATTAAGGCATACCCAGTTACAGCTGAGCCTAGTGGTGTAAAAAAGACCTACAGGGTGTCGGAATTTGCAGTGAATTAGATAGTTGAATGGAGTCTGATAGATATGAGTCGAGTAATGGTGTATGTCATCGTATCAAAAGCTCTAGGTGATCCACGAACTGTCAGAGCAGGAGTAACTATCATGACTTACTGTGATGCACTTGAGGCTGATGAATTGATGGTGAAAACAAAGATGATCCTCCTAAATACCCCGAGGACCTGTATTTTAAGGTTACTGCTTAATAGAAATTTGAAAAAATCGCAGATATTATTTGATCGTGCGTTTGGCAGATGTTGTTTTGCGTGGTGATCATGACTTGGGCTGCAATTGCATGATCATGCAAAGAAATAATGCAGACAACTAGGTGCAGATTGGGAAGCATCCTACACAGATAGCTTTACAATTTAGCAGTGAATGGAGATTGGCTCCTTATTGTGCGAAAGACAACAATAATTTCTACCATTGAAATAATTTCAGATGTCCCCAGATATAGGACTGAAGCTGAAGAATTGCGTTCACTTATTACGAGCCAAACCAGCGAAGTGATTGTACTCTGAAAATTAGGAAAGTCGATGACTCAGAAGATGCATTTATACATATCTAAATATTTTGAGACCTAACTGTAATAGAAAGGAGATAAGAGATTGCACACAATTGGTGTGAAAAAGTAGTCAGAAAGTATATTTGGTTCGATGTTATGCCTAGGCTTAAAATATGTAGAACACGACCTACTGCAGACGGTTGAAAGAAATTTAATGTCATTATTCAAGCCCAGGAGGCTTACTTCAAGCAGAGGTTAATAAAAAAAATTGACGTGCTAAATTTGTTACTTTCTAATAGTGATACAGACTATAAGCGGTTCCATAATTTAAATAACAATCAGAATCCGGAAATGTCCCAACTCATGGGTTAGAAATATGAACGGCGATACAAAGTGATGGTTAGTTAATCAATTGTGTGCTCAAACTAGTGTTGCGCACATGTAGACAATTCGTGGATTTATAATATGCTGCTCTACATTAAGGACTTTGAATTTTAATTAAAGTGCGGTGTCCTAATTGTTTCCTTGCTCTGCCACTGTTGGCATACATAGGTGTGTTGGCACAGTAGTTACGATTCATTAACACCCTGTACGCAATAGCTTCCCTAATATTGTTCGAGCATCTGCAAATATTAGCATCTTTCGCATTTTTGGCGATATCGCGTTCTTAAAAATAGAATCGACCACACACTGGACGTTTCCTCGATGCCATATGGTTCACAACCTTATAGCTGAAATCTGGATACCATCACGTGAATATGGCATGTTAAAACAAAATAAAGTGCTTTTATTTCTGAAAATTACTTTGGAAGTTAATGCTACACCATTTTTATTTCTGCAAAGTATCTGAGACATTTGAATTGCTGATGGAGAAAACGTTAGGTCTGCGTTGGAGAAAAAAACTAATTTGTTTGCTTTGTGATCGTCTCTGGCCAAATTTATAGACATGAGATAGAAAAAAATACTAGCTGATTTAACAACCTCTTTTGTACAGTGACAGAAAAGCCGTTACGGCTATCACCACCGCTTGCAGCTGCGATAATAATAATAATGCACTTGATAAAGCCCCCTCAGAGAACTCAATCTCTTTCTAGGTGCTTTACATTTTCTGCAAACGGAAACGCGATTGAATGGTGAGTAATATCATGCTTGATAACCACAACGAGCTTGCTATCCAGCTCCGCTCGGGCTTTGGTAGCTCGGTGCCTTGCGTGTGTGGCCGCATCGCCGGAACACGCCTGCACCCATCCAGATGCATAACTCGGCGAGACCGGGAGCGCCCAACACCACGAGACTTTGTCGGCCAACTTTCGTTACTGAAGAGCCCCGGTGATCTCTCGTCACCGCACATCCGGCCATGCCCATAGGTCAGCTCGGGCGTAGCTGGTGACGCTTACCACGTTACAGACGTCCCGTTCCAGCCAACCGAACCTAGCCCGGGTACAAATGCAATTGCGATTCTGTGCATGGATGGGGTCAAATGAACTTATGCGACTCGGACGGCTAGTCCAAACAGCCTGATAATAAGCAGGGTGGCAGCCGAGTTGTGAACATTAAATTATCCTGAAAAAAACTACGGAACAAGTTGTTAATAGATCAAACGTTTTAACCAACAGCCATGGTAGCCTCTTGAGGAAGAGTTCTGTTCTGCAACGCTCGCATTACGGCAGATGATATCGCTGACATTTTACAACTGATATCGGCAATTTTATTTGTTTGCTATAGCAAGATAAGTAACTCATCGCCTGCCGATGAATTGCTTCTACATCTGGTTCGACAGCCTAGTTGTATGTAGCACTGCACTTTGATCTTTGCATGTAGACTAGGTCATATAACTATTTAATCAATATCCTGCCAGAATCTCTTACGCGTCCAGCTGAAATTTTCACCACTGTACAACCGCTGCTTTTTTAAAGTAAAGCCAAATAGGCTTATAATAAAGTATATATAACTGAATAATGAGAACTGTTTTGGGTATTATGGTTGGTAATATATTGGCAATATTTAAATGCTAGTTTTATCTAGTGTAAATTCAATACATATAATAATAATAATATATTTGATATAGCGCCCTCAGAAAACTCAATCTCTTTCTAGGCATTTTACATTTTCTGCAAAAGAAGCACGATCGAAGGATTAGTGGTTACATGATCCATCACAACAAGCATAAAATGGTTAGGGGTGCCGTACACAGGGTCAGCATGCAAATATAGGTACTGGCTGCATTAGATGTCAGCATGCATAAGCACACAAAGAACTAATCACATGGAACCACCAAATGTTTTGATAAATAGATGCGTTTTTAGTTTCCTTTTAAATGTGATCAAGTCAGGGATATCGTAACGTAAGTAGGAAGTGAGTCCCACGCTTTGGGAACGTACATACTAAACGCACGATCTCGAAAGAATTTGAGGTTTGTACGAGATATAGGAAAACAATTAGATTCCTAAAAGCGCGTGGTACGATGCTTAGTCTGGTGGGGTAATAGATTTGTAACCGGGTTCCAGGGGTCAGAGGCTATTTCCCGCCAAACCCCGCCATACTCCGGCCACTCGCCATGCCACCGAGCTAGGGTAAGACGAGCGGCCGTCAGGTTAAACATCTTTATAACGCATGCGCCAACAACAACAGGTGAACTAAACAAGTCTACAGGGAGGATCCTATACATTATACACTATGGGAGCGCAAGATGACGGAGCAAGCGCGAACAAACGTGTTAGTTGGGGTCAGTCGGCTTCCGCAGTCCTGTCGTTGTACCGACTCCGAGATCAACAGTACGAGCGGACGCCGTCCAAAACCCGGCTGGCTGAGTAACTGCTGGCTAGTCCGAGTCGACAACTACTACAGTCGTAAGTTTCCACCGAAAGACGCCAACACACGGGGGGGGGGTCACGAACACGCTACACGGGGAACGCGGAATAAAAACAAGTCAACAACGAGCGAGCTATCCAGCTCCGCTCGGGCCTTGGGTACTCGTTCCCTTGCGTTCGTGGCAGCATCGCCGGAGCACGCCTGCACGAATCCAGGTGCATAACTCGGTGAGACCGGGAGCCTCCAACACCACGACTTACTTGGCCAACTTCCCGTACCCAAGAGCCCCGGTGACCTCTCGTCACCACACATCCGGCAATGCATAGGTTTGACCCCGGCCTAGCCGGTGACCCTAACCCTCACTATAGCCGTCCGGTCCCAGCCAACCGAACCCAGCCTGGGTACAGATTTGATAGGTAGGCTGGAGCCAAAGAATGAAGAGACCTGAAAGTTATTGACAGAACCTTACAGTCGATACTTAAATGGGATTCAGTGCAGGTCGGCGAGAAGACGTGCGATGTGGCAGCTGTGGAGCTCACGACAGACAAGCCTAGCGGCCGAGTTTTGCACCAGCTGTAACCACAAAATTACACAGGCCCGTAGATCAACAAGCAGTGCGTTACAGAAGTCAAGACGGGATGTAATGAATTCGTGGACCAATTTAGATGTGGTATCCTTGTCTAAACAAGCCCGAATTTGAGCAATAGTGTGCAGCTAAAAGTATGCTAACTTGACAGTGGAGCTGATGTGGTCGCCTTATGAAAGGTCACTTTGGAACAGGACACGTGGATTTCGTGCACATTTGACAGGAGATGTGGTGGCAGAGCCCATTTTGAGCGTTAACCTTTCCCATTTCGGAATCACACTTGGTTTGCCCATAACTAATTGCCTTTACCACCATTCAATTTTAGAAAGTTTTCTGCCAACGATGTGCGGATGTCATCACTACATGCAGCAAGGGAGTTGAAAGAATTCGATATACTAGAGGGCTGGAAGGAATCAAAGCAAAGTTACAACTGACTGCATAGGTACATATGCGTAGAAGTGAAAGCCTAAATTGTGCCTGGCAATTACATCGGTAAGAGGGAGAGTATAGACGGTAAAAAAACAGGACCGAGCACAGAGCGCTCAAGTACCCTGTCCTTCAGCGGTTCCTCGGATGATCTCTCAAAGCATGGGATCTGTTATTCCAGCAGCCACGTTATAAGCTTATACTGCAGCCAAACAATAGTAATGCATTTTTTAGGGCTCTATCGTCATAACTTAAGATCCTGGTGTGTCATCTTGCTATGCTACCATGTTTTGGCGGTGGAGGAGAGTGGGGTTGAGGTGCTCGCCTTTAACAATCAGGATCGGGGCTCTTTATCTGTGTAAGCTGTGTCAATATACTATTGCGGCACCAGTAGGCATTCAAGTAGTTCACGTGAAGTTGAGGAACACAAGATAATGTAATGCAATTTACCTCCGTCTGTAACTCCTCAAGCCACATGGACCATGCGGCTGTTTCGCATGTATGTAATCTATAGCGAACTCAAAGTAGTACGCATACAATTGATTCGCCTGATTCAGAAAAACGAGATAGAAAGTGGAGAACCATAGTTGAGTCAGAAGGGCAGTCGATAAAGTGAGCAGAATGGAAGTTTCAGCTCAGAACATCTGGGAAAAATTCGCCACATCCGGAAGCAGGAGAGAATATTTCGTTACCTATTAGTTGTGGGTGTGATTTCCTAAGTCTATCAGCTACCGAGCAAAAGCTGTTGTCGCAAATTTTTTCCGAGGCGTACTGGTGGAACGGCTAATTTCTGGTCGATAAAGGACTCGAGGCCACGATTAGGCTGCAATTAGTGCAGCAGTTAAGCTAGATATGAAGCAGTCAAGCTAGCCTCCTGCAGAGTGATAGCTGTTTTGAATTCGATAGATCTAAAGAATCGGCTGAAAACTGTTGATTGTTGCTGCTAATTGCAGCACGGTTTCCAATTGAGGTACTCTGAATGGACTCCAATGTTGCTTTGCTGTGAGGTTGCAGCCGCAGTAACCCTTGATGCTTTTATCCTCAAGTAGCTTAAAATTAAGTGGCAGAGAGATTGGTATCAAAAGCATCACTGTTGATCGCTGTAAAGTCCTAGCTGAGCATACTAGAACACATGAGAGCCCGGTGAAATAATGTTCTTTTTTTTAGGAGATTCAGTGTCGAAATAGGAATTGTTTATACCTTGTTTGTAGCATGGATCCGCTTCAGCTTGTATTAAAATGGGCGTGAAATATTTGTGACTTTCGACTAAAATAAGAATTAGTATCCTATAAAAAAGTACCGACTGAAAAATCAGTGCAAATATCGAGCTCTACGAGAGGCTACATAAAGATATGTGGCAGGGGCGGCGCAGATTGTTGACTACCTCATGTTAGCGATTTGTGCATATATGTATAAATGTATATATATATATTTATTTAGTTAGGGAGTCCCCAGTAGTTCAGTAAAGGCCATGGGAATCAAATTTTGAATTTATCCTTAATGATTGAGGTCCAAACCAGCTGGCTGCACACTCATCATATTTTAGTCTCATAACATTATCGATTAATATGGATTGATATATTACAGTACAGGTCCCTTAAAACGGACATTTTAATGTATGGTATTGCAGAGTAAATAAATATGAATAGCCATATCTGACTGACACGGTTTCAGAAGGTTGCCTGAATCCAGCGCGTTTGTGGACAACTTACAAAGACAAGAGCGAAAACACGAAACCTGTGAAAATCCGTGTGAAGCAATACAGCAGGCCTATAAAGCATATTGCAGCGTGCAAAAGGATCCAGACCTGGAACTGGGCGCCTCCTCATTTCCCATGTGAACCCTGCAACAGAACTCTTGCAGTTCACTGGCATTTCTCAAAAAATATTATTTAATGTTTGAAATATCATCATTATTAATCTAAATTATTTTGAAATTTCTACAAGCCGGTGCGGGGCAAAAAGAGTGCCGTGAAGTTTGCTATCACAAGAGTTTGGCGGGAACCAGCTGACCGCTATATCAGCTGTTACTTCTGCATGGCGGACCCTTCCAAACTTTGAACTTGCAAAGGCACGCCGCCCATCATGTATCCATATATTCCTTCATTCATTTCCCCAGAACTACACTCACCTGAGCACCTAGTCCCTACTCCTCCGAGAGGGGTCAATTATCTTCAGCCGATGTTACCATTTCAGACAGCGAGGAAAATATTTCAAATTCAGATTCCAATTTCACATGTACTGCTGAGGCGATAAAGTCATACGTCTACAAAGAGTAATACTTCAACGATATGATCATGGATGTAATACTTGATCTCATTTGAGTCTGACGCTGGGTTGGTCAACTGGTCATCAATTCTAGTTGTTGCTGCTGTTCTCGCTGCAAAAGGTTTTCAAACCTGGAAACTGAACACGGACAGGCTAATTTTTTTATTTACCCTGTACGAAAAATATGGACATAACGCACAGCCAGTGTCTGCCAGACTAACGATGCTTAGTACGCTATCTTCACGGACCTATCTTAGGGACAGAGACCGGTCTGTGGTAGAAAACAGTAACAAGCCCGATTTGCTTCTTCTTAGGCGCCCAAGATTTATAAGAAACTACATACTCACATTGAGTACTCACATATCCGACATAGGTAAAGCGATTACAATTTAAATGGTGTCGAACTCATTTGAATCGTTTTGTTTACAAAAGCTGTCCGCTTCACAATAACGGCTGCTGGTAAGCTCAACCGCGGCCATGTCCTCCGGGCGAACACTATTGTATCTTATTGAGTATCTTTTCTATCAGGAGCATGGTCCTAAATCGGCACTGATTTAAAAGATTGGTTCAAAAATCTCTGACTTTTATAATCTTCGCCAACAATTTTGCACTCCGATTCCGATTCGCAATGCTAGGAGCAAAAGCAAGAGAAAGCCTTCAATAGCGGTTAGTCTTCATATTTTACTCGGTGGACCTTTGGTCCGGTGACCCTGAGGTCATGGGAAGTCCTCGCTTGAGGCGACATTTAGTCGGCACCTTTTGCCACGGCAGAAGGTATTTTGAGTCCTGGATTTTGAAACTATATGCCATCGTACACAGGGTCTTTCTTTTGCGTTCATTACATATTTCCAGTTATGATCCGTGAACGACTCACAATAACAGTTATGATTTTAAGACTGTACGAAATATGCTTGAAACGATTAAAAAGTCTCCTGGAGGAGTTTTCGGTAATCTATCTCTGCTTGCACTTGCTCTGTGTGATTTTGTACCTGAATTATGGTTTACAGACATCGATTCACTCACTGTTAATAAGAAGTCTCGTAGCTTTTGAATGCGAATGCACTTGCCGAAACTATTAAGGAATGTTTCCGGCTAGTGTCATTCACACGCTACCATAATCTGAGATCTTACTTCGACTTTCTTATTCGTGAGTAGCTTAATGACAGCATTTTAGCACATCAAGCCTTAAGGCTGCGAAATCAGAACTTTAGAAGAGGCACGCACCGCGTTTAGCGATAGAGGAATATATCACGGTTAAGTGCAGTGCTATAATTTTCAGAGTGCACACAGGTTATTGCTTGCAAAAAAGCGTTCTTCTTTTTCGTAGGCGTCCAAGTAGGCTCTTTGACGAGCGCTTGGCGCTCATCAGAATTTCCAAGGGGCTTCCTCCTCGTTTCGGCTGAGCCAGCAGATTTTCTCCCACTTATTTCATTAGCGCACCCTATGTATTGCCACGCGCCGAAACTAATGAATGATCAACCAACATATCTACTGTGAAACTTTTGAAGAGCACGAGCATGATCCTACTTTTAACGGGTGAGTACACACATACACGTTCCAGGTTAGCAACTCAAACATGGCTAGTAAGTGCTTCTCGCCAGTCGAGAATTACGGGCGCAAAGCTCCTAAAGTTCGTATCTCAATCAAAGAAGGGAACAAGTCCTCTGAACCCTATTCCCACTGTCCTGCTCCTACGTTGCATTGATCTGCTGCTGCCATGCATAACTAACATAATTAATATGTCATTAGCCTCAGGTCATGTCCCAGCACCTTTCAAAAAAGCTGTAGTCAGGCCACTTCTCAAGAAAGATACACTAGACCAAGAGAACTTAAGCAACTACCGCCCAGTCTCTCTTCTACGATTCCTATCAAAGACACTGGAACAGGTCGTGGCAGACCAGCTGAACTCCTATATCGAAACCTCACACCTTGCTAGTAAGTTCCAGTCTGGCTTTAGAGCTAATCACTCGACAGAGTCAGCATTGCTTCGGGTGTACAACGACCAACTTAGGAATGCAGACATGGGTAGAGTGTCTCTGCTTGTTTTGCTCAATCTTTCCGCGGCTTTTGATACCATCGATCACAAAGTCCTTCTAGAGCGCCTCTCATCTCGCCTGGGCATCACTGGCACTGCTCTGCAGTGGTTCAGGTCCTATCTCAGTGCGAGACTCCAGAGTATTGACGTGAATGGACAAAGATCATCTGAAGTACCTCTAAAATATGGAGTTCCTCAGAGCTACGTGCTAGGTCCGGTTCTTTTCACGGTTTATACTCTGCCTCTTGCTGATGTGATTGCCAAGCACAATCTAGGCTTTCACTTCTATGCGGATGACACTCGGTTGTACCTTTGCTTTGATCCCTCCCAGCCTACGAGCACCTCAAATTCTCTCAACTCACTTGCTGCATGCATTGATGACATCCGCACATGGATGGCAGCAAATTTTCTAAAACTAAACGATAATAAAACTAACTTACTAGTTATGGGCAAACCTTGTGTGATTCAGAGAATGGAAAGGCTGACTCTCAAAATTGGCTCTGCCAGCATATCTCCAGTTGAATCAGCTCGGAATCTAGGTGTCATATTCCAAAGCGACCTCTCGTTAGACGACCACATCAGCTCCACAATCAAGTCTGCCTATTTTCAGCTTCATAACATTGCTAAAATTCGGGCTTGTTTAGATAAAGATACCACATCTAAGTTGGTCCATGCATTCGTGGCATCCCGTCTCGACTTCTGCAACTCACTGCTTACTGGCCTACCAGCATGTGCGATCAGGCGATTGCAGCTGGTGCAAAACTCTGCAGCTAGGCTTGTCTGTTGTGAGTGTCGCAGTTGCCACATCACACCACTTCTCGCCGACCTGCACTGGCTACCAGTCAAGCAACAGATTGACTTCAAGGTTTTGTCGCTCACTTTTAGGTCGCTTCATTCTTTGGCTCAAGCCTGTCTCGCAGATATACTCCCCCATCAGGCCAAGCATAGTACCACCCGCTTTTCGGAATCCAACAGTCTACCAATACCTCGTACATACCTCAAATCCTTTGGAGACCAAGCATTTAGTTCGTATGCTCCCAAAGCCTGGAACTCCCTCCCGACCTGCGTCAAAACATCCCCGTATCAAGCACCAGTGAACAGCCGATCAACTCACGCTGCGACTGCTCTATCCCCTGACCTGACCACATTTAAAAAGAACTTAAAAGCACACCTATTTAGGACAGCATTTAGTGGGTCCCTGTGATACGTCCTTCATGTGCTTATGCGTTCTGACACTGTGCATGCTGCCACTAACCTCATTTGCATGCTGACCCTGTGCATGTCACCCCTAACCATGTTACTCATTTTGTTTGTTTTTCAAGCATGATGTTAATCACTATTCAACTGCATCTTCCTTTGCAGCAAATTTAAAGCGCCTAGAAAGAGATTAAGTTCTCTGAGGGCACTTTATCAAGTGCATTATTATTATTATAAGCCGGCGGCGGGCCTTGTGGGTCAGCATAACAACCAACTGCAAGGCCACAAAGTCTTCTATTCCAGCTGATTGCTTAGGATATTTTATGCGTAATAGTTCGGTTTTGTTGTTTAGTTTAAGTAAATTGGCCGACCGACACCAAGCCAGAGCCACCGGTTGGTAGGACCACTAGCCATCAACGCACATGCATGAATCATGCATGAATTATACATGAATCATGCACAGGTTAGCACAAAAAGCCGGGGCTCTGCTTTCCCTCGTAACATACTTTTCTTCTATGCGATGCTATCCAAGTTTTAAGTGCAAGGTGAGAGTCGTCGTCCGGGGCATCGAGGACAGCAGCTCTCTGCAGCTAGTGTCATTTGTCCCTCCCCCACCCACCGCGAATATTGCACAATGCTAACTGTCGACCTTTCGTCGTCCAGTTACCAAGCCAAAATAACAAGATCATCATGTATCTTGTGTTGACTTAAAAAGAGTTTGATACGATGTCTTCCAGCGGTGATACGATGTCTTCCAGCGGTCAAGCCCGAGAGCGAACACTTGATCTATGTGTCTTGTCATGTTTTACCTATATATTAGAAATTTTTGAAAAGCAGTCAAATTTCGCCCAGTCTTATTATTATAAACTTACAAATTTTAACGTCATACTAATTTTGAATCATTAAGTAAAGTGAACAGATATTACAGTTTCCCCGAAGCACTGCAATGGATGTTTTGCCTTAAAATAAGAAACTATTAATTATTTCCCACATATTAAATATGAGATACTTAAAAATTCTGTAAGGAATCTGGACTTTTTCATTCGCACAATCGTAAGTGCTCAAACTTACCTCCACGATATCCATGCTATGGAAAACTTAGCATTTGAAATTACCTTAAACGAATCGCATTAAAAATCGTGAGTCGTACCGATAGGCACGTGGTAATGGAACACAGTCACATCTTACATTAACCTCAATAATATCAATATATATATATATATATATATATATATATATATACGCATAAAGGAGACCACTTTTAAACATGTCAATCACAGCACCTGCATACAACCGTATGCCATGCACGTGACCGTAAGCCACTATTAAGTCAGTGTCACCGCAAATCACCGGCTACTCTGGTCATTTAGCACTGCCTTTAGCTCCACATTACTTTGAGACAATGCCTTAGGTTCGTATATAAGAATGCACTTGATAAAGTGCCCTCAGAGAACTCAATCTCTCTCTAGGTGCTTTACATTTGCTGCAAAATGTAATGCGACTGAACGGTAAGTAATATCAAGCTTGATAAACATAGGCCGTAAGCTATCTATCAACTGTCATCATGACGTTCCCTGATTTGATGACATATTAAAGTGAAACTATGCACCTATCTACTCCTCAAAGCCTATATGTATTTCTTACGGATCCTACGTGTTTTGAAACTGTACAAGTACAAATCAATAATGGGTCGATCCTCTTTTTATAAAGAGTATTATCTAACCCAGTGCTTAGATTACCCTTTTTCTTAAACAGTATCGCAGATATGAATGCGTCTGTCTGCGACACGGGCGGTCTTTACTGGGGGTCCTCAGGCTCATAATTCGTGAACTGCGAAATAACTCCAGTGACAGCAGCATGATATTCGGCCTATAATAATCGACCTTACTCCGACGCCACCTCTGCAAGTCTGGCTGCCTTTGACCTACCGGACCTTTTGACCTTTGACCTACCGGCTCCGTATTCATCAAAAAAATAACACTTAAAAAAGCTCTTTAGCCCCTCCAATAACTAGTTATGTTAACTCTAATGTCATTTTAACAATTCACGATAGCTATCAGCTTGGCTTACGAAACATTTGGAATACTTATAGCTCCGTGCCGAAAGCGCGCCACATGGAAACCACTTTGGACATAAAGAAATGAAACTCGTACCTCTATTTGGATGGAGTAGCCTGATGCTGCGCGCAATGGGCTCGCCGCTCTCCAGGCCTTGTTAAAAGTTGACTACTGAGAACCACCTCTTAAAATAATAGCTCTGGAAACCGACACTGAACGCCCACGCGGAAGTCGTCCCGCTCGGGTAACATCTATACCAAATATGTATCATTATTAAATATAAACAATAATAGTACCATTTATTCTTTATTAAATATAAAACATATGTTATTTTTATTTAGATTTATTTTAGGACTATTATAGCATCTAAAAAAAAGCTCTCGCATCTAAAGAAGCGCCTTGACGCTCTGCGGCACCGAAGATGGAGCCGCCGTGCAATTTATATTGAACTGTACTCCACTGGTTCGTTAGCCAGACAGCCCACTTACGTACAAAGTGACCATCCTCCAAGGAGGCCTCGCCTCCTTGGAGGTGGTCGTGTATCCTTGGAGGTGGTCCTTAGGGTGTCCTTGGAGGTGGTCCTTAGGTGCTCGTGTCTTCCACCACCGGGGGGGGGGGGGATAGAGTGGTTAAAGGCTCAATAGAAATACCGCTCATGTCGCCCACAGCGGTCCCATGCTAGAGCAACCAGGAACATCCGGGCTTAATATTAGCATCTTTAAGAGGTCTGCGGTAAGCACTCGCTGGTCTTCGCGGTCAGAGCGGATAAATTCTCTAGCAATTCCTTAATCGGAGGATAATCCCCCGTGAGACCTGCATGGAATTAAAAGGCTGAATTGGCGCCACATAAAGTGTCTTTAATAACAATAGTCATAATAGTAATAGTTTATTTGTATAGCATACCCTCAGCGAACCTAATCTCTTTCTAGATACTTTAGATGTGCGGTAAAAGAAGCGCATGGCCATGTAGTTAGTGGTCACATTTTCGTCGTCAACGTGCGGAATAGAGCACTTGTGTATAATCTCTCTGCTTGTTTTGCTTGATCTTTCGGCAGCGGTCATCCGAGGGACCACTAAAGTATGGGGTACCTCGTGGCTCTGTGCTTGGTCTGCTTCTTTTCAGTTTATACTTTCCCTCTTGCCGATGTGATCTCCATGCACAATCTAGGCTTTCACTTCTATGCAGCTGACACTCAGTTTTACTTTGCCTAGATCTCTCCCAGCCCTCAACCACATCAGTTTCTCTACTCACCCTTGCTACGTGCATTGATGACATTCGTATATGGGTGGCAGCCAACTTTCTTAAATTGAATGATGGCAAAACTAACCTACTAGTTATAGGCAAACCAAGTGTGATTCAGAAATTAAAAAACCTAACGCTTAAAATCGGCTTCCCCAGAATATCTCCTGTTGAATCTGCACAGAATCTAGGTGTTATGTTCCAAAGTCACCTTTCATTAGACGATAACATCAGCTCCACAGTCGAGTCTGCCTACTCTCAGCTACATAACATTGCTGAAATTCGGGCTTGATTAGACAGGGATACTACATCTTAATTCGGCCGTGCATTTATAACATCCCGTCTCGAATTCTGCAACTCAGTGCTTGCTGGTCTACTGGCCTGTGCAATCAGGCGCTTACAGTTGGTGCACAACTATGCAGTTAGTCTTGTCTGTCGTGAGCGTCGCGGTTCCCAGATCACACCACTTTTTGCCGACTTCCACTGGCTGTTAGTCAAGCAGCGTATCGCAAGATACTCGTTGGACCCTCAAAGCAAGCTCAACTTAGTGTTAGGTCTGCGTTCGATGCCAATTGTAATAAAAAAATATTAGAGTCAGTTGAACTGCTTCTTGGTCATGCTGAAAAATCTGACTAAAACAGGGTCAGCAACAATGACTCCAGAAAAATTATGGCGAACCGTAAGGCAGGCAATCATGCCTTTACATGTCCACTTATCTCTAGGGTTTGATGCTTAACGTAAACTCCTCAATAAACAAAGTTCTTTCATCAGATGCTTTTATTTAAAAAAAATAAGAGGAATTAATAGAATCAAAAGGCACTGGCAGCAGCTTTTTCAACCACTTCAGCATTGCGACAACAGTAGCACGTTATTCCACATAAAAGGCCTGCATAACGGTTCTGTCGTGTAAAGCCATGCTGCTGCAGCATTTGCTACAAAGAACCTACTGACAAATAGTAGGGCCACAGTTACAGCTGTAGTAATTGCCACAAGAACAAGTGGATATAGCAAACGAACAATAACTCCAGTCAGTCCAGTCCTGACCTGGTATGACTTGGTGCTCAGGCTGAATGCAATAATAATGCCTGTGCTAGCAGTGTCCTCCGACGCCAGCTTTCCACTAGCATTGGCTGAAGGATCCCGCAAGCAGCTAGCAGGTGTTCAGTCGAAGTCCATCAAACAGTGCTACTCTGCACAGCTTTCAGCTGCATGCTTCCTACTGAAATACCCTGGACAAGGGCACAGTGAGCAGGCTGCAGTGCAAAAAGCCACGTGCTGCTCGTGCAGCTAGGCTCTAAATTAACTCCGTGTCAGTAAAGCCTATTCTTAGGACACCATGAAGTTGGCCTGTTGGTACTTGCAAACGGTGCTCCGATGGGTGACTGTACAAGGCACCGGGACAGAAATAATGGTAGCAGTAACCTCATGGAGACTATCTCGGCAGAATAAAACTAAGAAGATGGCATCAGTCCAAGCATCTCGCGTTCAAATCAATGGTGTAGCTGCCAGCGTCTACCTTAGTAAACCCTCGGTACATCCAATAAACTGAGCTATTTCGACAAATGGCGGCATGAAGGAAGTTAATTGGTAGTAGTAATAGTACAAACTTCTCAGAAATACTTCAAACTCTAGCAGACTGCATCGTCATGGCTTGTACTCTTAGATTTGACATCGTTCACAATAGCCTGTGTCACCACTAAGCCAAATATAAAGGTACCAAAGACAATGAAGAAGACTGCAATACAGGTCAGCAGCCTTTTCTTAAGTAAAGAATCATTCACGTAGTTCGTGGCGATCATGAGAAGGCACATGCCTAAAAAAACAAGCGACCAGAAATGAAACATCTACAGCCTTACAAAAAACAATGAAAACAAAACCACGAACACAGAGTCTTCACCCTGAGCTGCTAAGCAAAGAGGCTCGAGCTGATTCACTAATAAGGTGCGAAAACTCGTGCATTTCAAGATGTTTATGCAACTAGTAGTAATAAATAGATAATTGCAGTATTCTATAGCACAAGCCACATTTCCTTTCAGTCTTTAATAATCGCCAAAAAAGTGACCGAAGCTACTCAGCAACCACATAGCAATTCAGACTCTGCAAAACCGGTACCGAAAGCTGCGGTCGCACATCCAACTAACATGCCAAGAGCATTCGCACGTGTAATCACTAGGCACACAAGCATAATAGTTTAAGCATAACACAAATTATAGGTATACAAATTACAGCAAAAAGTATGTTTAGTAACATGGAAACACGGTCTCAGTAAACTACATAGAAAAACAAACTTCTAATACTGTAGAGACTCTGATGCCGTATTTGACTAATGCGATTGAGCCTCCTTTATGGGAATAATTAGTATTGACTAATTGCCCTATGCTAGAATATAGTGAAATGACCTAACTTGCACTCTCACGCTGTGGATATCTTTACATAAAATACGTAAAATTAGTGGAACGAACAGTGAGCTTTAGATGCTGCAAAATGTCTAATGGCCAGGCTTTTCATGATTGACTTAGTGTAAAAACATGAAATTACACGGAGAGACGCTCGATTTTACAGTTTTAATTACTAGATGAGATGCGAGAAAAAAAATATTTGGTGTTACTTACTCCTGACAAGCTATAATTTTACAAATATTTGCATGCTATTCAGTGGCCTTTGAAATCCAGATATCTTTAAACAGCCATACTAAAATAGTACCGTTCTCAACTTCTCATGCATGACAGCAAACGCCTTTGTAAACCAGATTTGATAAAAAAAATATTAGAATGTACCAAACTAAACAATTAATAAATTAGCAGGTCAAGCTGCAGTTGAGCACTTCACTTCTTGCAGTCCTATCTATGTCCATCAATTGACACTCGAAGACAATGCAGCTAGCTTGAAGCTATTGACCAACCTCATCAGTAACAACGGTTGATCATTTCCTGCAGAAGTTGCAGCAGCAACAGTGGATCTTCTTATAGGTAATGCTGTTGTGCGACTATCACCTTGTGCTTGGAATTAAGGAGTCGTCTTTGATAGCTGCCTAAGTTTTAAAAGCTTCATTAAGAAGGCTGTTTCCACAATTAGCCATCACGTTAGATGCCAATCAAAGATTAGGAACTGTCTTCCATTGTTGCTTGCAAAAACCATTTAACTAGCTCATTAGTTCTTTTTCGGCTAGATTATTGCAATTTACCTCTGGCTGGGCTACCGAAAAAGGGCACTGGGTCACTGCAGCTGGCGATGAATATGGCTGTAAGGCTAGTTTATAAACCCCAGAGGTTTGACCATGTGCCTCCTTTGCTGGAAGAATTTGGATGGCTACAGGTTGGTCTATGGATACAGAGCAAAGTTCTTAGGCTGACCCAAGGGCCGCCACAGTTTGGCTCCGTCATACCTAGCTGAACTGCAGCACCACTTTCAGCCTCTTTGTGCCCTCGGGACAATACATTAGCTGCTCCATTCCTCTGCTTTAAGACCGCTGGTGGCAGAAGCATTTGCTCTGCAGGTCCTAGACTGTGAAACTCACTTCCACAATCCTTAGGCAATGACAACTACTCTCCTGCTGTGTAATATAGCAAATTTTGTTTGCCCGTCCCGAGCTGCTACTTCCATGCGACTCACTACCTCAACTGTTCTCCTAACTCAGCTATGTTCCTCACTTTCTCTATGTTGCACCAGTCTGTTGGCCTGTTGGCTACCGAATGCATACCGAAAGCTGCTTAGGCTGTGCGTGTTCCATACAAGACTCTCATGTGTAACATCTACATAGGCTTTGTGGAGTTACAGACGGATATACATTTCATTACAACATTACAACATTTCATTACAATAGCAATCCAGATTTACAGATCCTACAAGCAGGATTGCTTTCGCTACCCTACGTGTCTCTATGTCTTCAACTCGACTCCTTGCCTGCAATCTACCTAAGGTGATATGGAAAAATGCCCGAGGTGCCTGCAATATTTCTACACTTGATATATGTAATTTGATAAACACGTAATTTCCATTGTGGTGGAACCGTATGCCCGGTGAATTCTAAATAATTCCTCAGAATTAAGATCAGAGAGAAATAAACAAAAGTAAATGAAATATAAACCTCACAAATTTACCCGGAAAGATGAGAATAAACGCTGATGCCAGTCCTCCACAGACATTGATGACGATGGCAATGTTCGGTGTGAATATGGCAAGCAGCAACGAGGTGGAAAACCACAGCAGGGTGACGACAATACGCCGAAGCAGCTCGTGCTTCTCAGCTTCGAGCTCGCTCAGCTGTCGTGCATACACCCAGAGCTTGGCTGCCTCTGTTCTAAGATAAAAGCACATGCATGCTTATAAGCATAGAGACGAGCATCTGCGACACATGGCGCATCATGCAAAGTGACCGGCGGCGCATAACAAAGCAAGAGCAAGTAATTTTCCCACTTGCAACAAGCCGGATACCTACCTATACACGCATACACACAATACACACATACACATACACACACACACACACACACACACACACACACACAGAGCATGGCTACAATACTGCCCCTGCATGAGATTTGCCCAGCATACCTGCCACAGAAACAAAGAATAGGGTAGGTCGAATAGGTCTTGGCTGCGATCATAAACACGGCTATGACCACGTCATTCGTCGGCGTGTACGACTTTAAAATGTCGGGGTCAACCTTGTCGCCAAATGCATAGAAGCCGAAGCTGGCAGCTCCCGTATAGGCAAGGATGCAAATAAGCAAAGCCACTGAGATAGTTTTTGCGAAATTCTTTAGGTTTCTATCCTTCAGGCATGAATATATAGGAACAATACTGACGTGGCACTGCAAAATAAACCCGATCATGTTGTCAGTCAAACGATTGTTGCAGAGATGACTGCCATGCACCATTTCCTACTGAGAAACAACACTACCATCTAGCTGGTGCCTCAGTCAAGGTGCTATAAGGACATACAAGAAGAATAAAAAATATATATATATAGTGCTCTGCATTTACTCTGCTCCATGCTGTGTGTTGTGTGTGTTTGTCTGTGTATGTGTGTGTGTGTGTGTGTTTGTGTGTGTGTGTGTGTGTGTATGTGTATGTGTGAATAGGTGATGAGCATATGACTTCTTATATATGCTGTATAACTGTATGTGTATATGACTGACCGATTAGCCAGATTTACAAAGCACAATTCAATTCCAATGGAAATTGTGACACCAAAATGAAAGACCGAGCAGTGTCGGCCTATGAAATTGAACTCGTGACTTCCTAAAAACTAATGGCCAAATTAGTTCCAAATCACTGACCTCAACAAACATGGGAAACTGGGGAATCAAATTTGATCATACAACAAACAGTAGTCAGCAGCAAAAAAAAGTCTACTATGCAGGCCAGTGCTATTGCAGGCATCTTTCTAGCATAGACCATGGAATATCCACGGTATGCACATAGAAACACGTACACACTGGTATGACTGAGGCCTGAAAACTAGGCCCATACCTGGTAGCTGAAGAATATGGAAGGAACAACAGCAAATACGTCCATAAACTGGTCTGGCCTACAAAAGAAATTCCCAGTTGTGGACAACGTCCTATGATGCGACCAAAGGCGACGGAAACTCGGTGCAGCTGGACGGCAGTCGACCAGAGGTCCCTTTCCACAGAATAAAGATCAGGACTGACTATCAATCAACTGTCATACGAGCACTATTGTAGATCATAACAGTCCAATCTAGTAAGGGCTAAGTTTAGCAGATGTACATTTTAAAAATGATGTCAACCGTCAACCATCTCCTCAATCGCCACCATGTCAGCACATTATGTAATGCTTCTAGTGACGCTCTAGCAGATCGCCTTACTAGCATCTTAGTCAGCAAGAATGATAAGATCAGAGAATCCATCGCCATGTAACATTCCCATTGAACTTCTCTCTCAATTATGTGCAGCACCTCAATGTCGACCATCAAACCTGCTACTAGTGACCTCATCTCAATGTTTCTCACCCAGTCTAAGAAACTACTAACCCATCTAGACATTATACCAGCTGTCCTCCTAAAATACATGAATATGCTGATGCTACCTTGCATAATGAACTTTATAAATATATCCTTACCCTCTGGTCTTGTCCCAGCACATTTCGAAACGGCTGTTAGGAGATTCGTTAACTAAGCAAAACCATGACAAGAGAACTTAAGCAACTTCTAGATATCCTCCTACTGCCATTCCAATCACAGACATTGAATGAAGCAAAATAACTAAGTACGGCAAAATAACCAAGGTCTTATATCAAAACACCAGACCTAGCAAGTAAGCTCAGATCAATCAGGTTTCAAAGCAAACCACTCTATATAGTCAGCACTGCTGTCGGCGTTAAAAAATCTTCAGGAACGCTTTTTTCTTGATCTTTCGGCCGTGCTTGATACTACTGACTATCAAGCCCCTCTTGATTGTCTCTCGTCTTGCCAGGGCACCAGTGGCATTCTACTACAAGGGTTTAAAAACTGTCTGAGGCAACAGAGCATTGGTGTCACTGGAAAACGGTCATCAGAGGAGCCTCTAAAGTACGTGGAGTCCAATAGCTGTGCTTCGCCCACAACTGTCCCAAGGTAGACTCTCTCTCTTGCCGATGCCAAGAGCAGTCTAGGCTTTCATTTCATATGGATGACACTGCTTGCTGTACACGTGCTTTGATCCCAGCCTGCCTTCCAGCATGTCGAATTCTTAAAACTGCCTTGCTAGATCCATTGCTGACACTTGCACTCAGACGGAAGAAAACTTTCTTAAATTGAATTAGGATAAAACCAACTTTCTAGTGATGGAAAAACCTAGTCTTACTTAAAACTTAGAAAACTACTCCTCAAAATGGGCTCCGTCAGCACAACTCCTGTTGCATCAACACGAAATCTGGATATCATGTTCTAAAGTAGCCTCTTACTGACGATGACATCAGCTCCACAGTCAAGTCTACATATTTTCAGCTATGCTATATTGCAAAATTCAGGACTGATTAAACAGGCATACCAAATCTTGGTAGATCCTTGCATTCGTGACATCCCGTCTCGAAGGTCCTCTGACACGTGTAAAAAGACACAGTCGGTGCAAAACTCTTCGGCTCGGCTCGGTTCGTGTGTAGCAAATATTCCAACTGACACATAATAGGTAGGCATCGTACCACCTTCTCTTCTGACTCAGGATGTTTAGCTGGACCTCTAGACATTCCCAAGTCCTTTGAAGGCCGTGAACCTGTTTGCATGCTTGAGAGAACCTGGAACTCACTTCAGACAGACGTCACGACATCCCCGGACTTGTCATTAGAAAATCAGCTAAAATCCACCTGTTCGTTACACCATTTCCTGGGTCTGTGTGTAATTTTGTTTTAGTGATTATAATCATCCTGGCTGCTTTTCCGAAACTATAAGCAAACCAACCGATCTAACTCACTAAAAGCAGGTGAGTAGCAGCGCAAATAGCACATAGCAGTAATGCCAGCAATGGCCAACAAAGGCTTACCGAGTCTTGATGTGCCCAGGGTTGTTCGGGCCAATGAAGTACTTTGCTGTTATCAGACCAACCACATACATCACGGCTAGGACTCCTAAAAAGCTACAGAACACAGAAGTTGAGAGATGAAGGCAAGTGCAAGTGGCCTCCACCCCACAATGCTCAGCAGGTGAGTGTTTGCAAGATATCCCATGTGAGCATGTAAAACCAAAACAGCCCGAGTTCCGAGGGGATTTTTGGCAGGGCAAGCATATAACAAGAATAGCAAATCAACTGTTATGATAGGCTGGCTCAAGCACGTAACTGTTAAGTGCTCCTTCAGCCTCCTAAAGCAGTTCATGGATACCCCCCCCCCCCAGGAGAATCTCAGCCAAAATAGAGAAATTCGAAGGGTGAACTGACCTCGTGTACTTCAGAAAGTCAATCCTTCTCGGAAAGCAGAGAGGCAAAATGATGACCACTGATGACACAGACATGGCAAATGCACGGCTCATGTACCAATGCTGGCAGTAATCATCACCGTAGACGAAGACGAAAACTGCAACCCAACAAGGTATTTGCACTATGGTAACAGCAGCAGCACAGTATGCCTGGCAGACAGCTACAGCTGCAGTACAGATGCACGCCACTCTAATAAATTGGTAAGCAGACAAAGGAGAGGAAGTAAGATGATCACGTCAGAGAGAGAGAGAGAGAGAGAGAGAGAGAGAGAGAGAGAGAGAGAGAGAGAGAGAGAGAGAGAGAGAGAGAGAGAGAGAGAGAGACAACAAAGAAAGAAGTGAAACAACAGACGGACATACAAACAGAGAGACACGGGTGGGGATATACTGGGACCAAGAAAAAGAGACACAGACAATAAAACAGAAAAAGGCATGCCGAGAGAGACAGAAAAAATAGATAAATTGACAAATATACAGGCACAAACAGAGAGATAGAGGTCAAGAAAGAGAGATACAAAAGAGAAACAGACAGAGAGAGAGACAGATAGAGAAAGACAAACCGAAAAGTAGGGAAATAGAAAAAGACAAAGACAGAAAGAGAAAGAGAGGAAGTTGGGTAGACAATAGATAAATCACACTAAGAAAACGAAATCTTTTTCTAGACACTAAACGCATGCTGCAAATGAAGAGTGTCAATTGGTTGGTGATGGCATGCACACTTTCAGCACATACAAGCACGCAGAGGAATTTCAGACGAACCCAATAAAGGGTATAACGAACAGGCAGTATTTTAGCTTCTTTTTAAATGCCATCAAGTCGGTGGGGGGGTATCACGACGTCAGTCAAGAGTGAGCTCTAGGCTTAGAGAGCATAGGAACCAAAGGCACGGTCTCCAAAAGATTTGAGTTTGGTTCAATGTACAGTAAAACGAATTAAGGCAGGACAGCAGGTTGTTCGATGCCTAGTTTGATTGGGAAGTACTTCGAATAGGCAGGCCGGAGCAAATGAAAAAAGGTATGTAATAAAGTGACAGAACTTTAACTTGGATGTGCTGCTTGATAGTGGAGCAAAAATGGACAATAATGATAATAATACACTTGATAAAGCACTCTCAACTCAATCTCTTTCTAGGCGCTTTACATTTGTAGCACAGGAGGCATGATTGAATTATTAGTAGTACAATGCCCAATCAACAAACAAAATAACACGGTTAGGGGTGATAGGCACAGGGTCAGCATGTAAGTGTGGTTAGTGGCAGCATGCACAGTGTCAGCAGATCGATGAGAAGTGGTGTAGGTAGTGTGGCACGAAAGACATACACCAATAGCTGCAGTGTTCTGTACTAGCCGCAAGCACCTTTTGACACAGACATGAAGACCTGCAAGTACTAAATTATGGAAGTCTAGACAGGAGCTGCAAATGCTTGAATTATCTGGGTTGTGGTATCTTTCTCTAAGCAAGTCTAAATTTTTCCAATGCTGTTTAGCTCAAAGTAGGCAGATGTAACTGTGGAGCTGATGTCGTCCAATGGTGATGTCATTTTGGAACAAGATGCATAGCTAGTGTGCAGAACTAGAGGAAATATGCTGTCTCGGAACGTTTGGGTCAGACTTTCTTGCTGGTTTGGTCTAGTGGTTAAGGTGCTCGCCCTGCTTAAGGTCTGACTGAGGTCGTGGGCTCGAGCCCGGAGGCATATGTGAAGTGCCTGAATAGAGATTAAGTTCTCTTGGGCGCTATATAAATGAATTATATTTATAAATGTTTGCTAATTATAAATTGGTTAATCGGCATCCAGTTTGAGAAATTTTGCTCCCATCCAAGTGCAACTGGCAGCAATAAATGATGCAAAGGAGTTTAAAGAGTTCGACTTACTTACTGGAATGGGATCAAAGCCCAAAGGGATCAAAGCCCAAATAAGCTGCACATGCTCTGCATAAAACGAAAGCCTAAATTGTGCTCGGTGAAAGAATTGCCAAGAGGGAGAATACAAATTGTGAAAATAAGTGGTTCTGGAACAGATCCGGCGGGCATCAATTATTTTATACGATGACTGTTGCCCTTTGACATCTACTTTCTGAATCTCCCACTAAGATAAAACCTGTTCCACTAGAGTGCAATGCCTGTGATGCTGAAGCAGGAGAGGTCAAAATAGGCAGGCTTGCAAGTAGAAATAGTAAGAAACTGGTGTTGAAGACTCCAGGGAGGATGCTAGCTCTTATCTTGTCTATCTTGGAACAATGAAGCTACAAAAATGATCTGCTAGATAGCTATAGGGAACGAAGGGTGCAAAGCTGACCTGGGAGTAGAAAAACAGATGTTTTGATTTTACATTCAACATCAGCACTTTTGGATGGTATCCGTGATCTCAATTTGTTCTCATATAAGCTGAACTGAACGTAGCTAGGGTGGATTGGTACGGTCTTCAATAGTCTCTCATGCTAGTCGATGGTTAGTCAGTCCTGATCTGTTTTATACTTTTTTTATTATTATTATTATTATTATCTGTTTTATACTTTTACAGCTTGCGATTAGTAGTCCTGGCTAGATTGACGTCTACATTAAGAATATGCTATAAAGGCAAGGAGGTACATTTTGCTTAGTCAGACTAGTGCAAAGTCAGCCAGATCGGCAAGCATGATAGTGTAGCATTTCATCAAAGAGGGCAAGTCGGAGCAAGGATTCGGCAAAAGGGGTGTGATGTACTTACATTGGCCCAACTGATCACCAATTATGATAAGAAATGTTACACATGTGCCAAAAGCATAGAGGATTATGCACACAGCGCAGGCGATCTCAGCTTTCTTTCCGCAAACTGTCAGAAGCACGGCTGGGTAGGTACTGCTTTTGTTGAATTCCGAGCAGTATGCAAGCAGCATCAGCGATGTGGCCACACACACGACGAGCCCCTGGGAGAATCAGAAAGGTCTCGCTGCCGCGGTACAGCACAATGCTACAAACCAGTTCTGCATTGCTCGTGGCTTATTAAAGTAAACTTGAACCAGCTAGGTGGAGCCTGGACTAATTCAGCACCTTAAGCAGTGGGCTCGAAAGCCGAGTGCTCATACAGGAGAACAGCAATAAGGGTCATCCGTACATAAGCTCACATTCTCTCTACTGACTATAGGTGATAGATGCAATTCCCTCACAGATTACTAAAATATTCGGCCCCTGCGAATGCCTTTGGAGTACTTATGCATGCTAATGACGTGTATGCTGGCACTAACCAAGCAATAGGTTTGGCTATACGTGTCATCAATGTCGTGGAGTATTATTTTCTGTAATCATTGTAATAAATAGCAAAACCTATCCGACCAAAACTAGAAATAATAATAGCCCCGTGTTAAACTAGAAGAGATGAACTCACACTTCAAATTTCACTGTGATACGTAAGGTATGGTCCAAGTTACGGAATTTACAAGGTACAAAGCTAAACTGAAAAGGCATTTTAAAAGTCACAAGCATGCATCTTAACAAGCTTCATGCATGTACACCAATCTACCTAGATTTGTGTGGCTTTGTGGCTTTACATACGGATATACATTACATTACACGCATAACCACACAAAGGACGAATCACAATAACCTACTAGATGCTTTTACAAACAGCTGCGCTTAGCTTGTTTTTAATCTTGTCAAGTCAGGGGATGTCCTGACGTCAGTCAGAATTGGATTCTAGACTTTTGGAGAATTTGAACTAAATGAGCGGTTTGCAAAGGAGTGGAAGTTCGTAAGAAGTGGGTGGTACAATGTTTAGCCAGTTGGGGAGTAGTTCTGATAGGTAGGCTGAAGCCAGAGAATGAAAAGACGAAAAAGTGAATGACAGAACCTTGAAGTCGATCCACTACTTGACTGGGAGTCCGTGCATGCCAGCTAGAAGAGGTGCGATGTGGCAACTGCACCGCTCATGGCAGTCAAGCTTAGCTACCGAGTTTTGCAACTACTAAAAGTGCTAATTGCCAAGCCCATAAACCAGCAAGCAGTAAGGTGCAGAAGTCGAGACAGGATGTCACAAATGCGTGAACCAATTTGGATGTAGTATCCCTGCTTAAGCAGGACCGAGTTTTATTAATGTTATGTCGCCAAAACTAGTATTATTGACTGTGGAGCTGATCTGTTCGTCTAGTGGAAGGTCATTTCGGAACCAGACACCTAGATTTTGTGCAGATGCAACAGGAGATATGCAGACAGAATCGATTCTGAGCGATAAGTTTTTCAATTTCTGAGTCACTGCTTTCCTATTCCCAGTAATTTATTGTATCCTCATTCAATTTGAGAAAGTTTGCTTCTGTCCATGTGCGGATGTCAGCAATACATGCAGCAAGGGAGTTGAGTGAATGCGCTGTGCTTGAGTGCTGAGAGAGATCAAAGCAAAAGTAAAACTGGGTGTCATCTTAATAGAAGTGAAAGCCTAGACCGTATGTGGCATAACATCGGCAAGAGGAAGAGCATAAATTGTTAAAAGAAGCTAACCAAGCACAGAGCCCTTGGGTAACTTGTACTTTGATGGCTCCTTGGATGATATTTGCCCATTTACATCAATTCTCTGAAGTCTCCCATTGAGATAAAACCTAAACCATCGCAGCATAGACGTGCCAGTGATGCCAGTGGTGATGTGAAAGAAACGCTCGAAAAGGACTTTGTCAATAGATTCAAGTGCTGCCAAAAGATCAAACAAAACAAGCAGAGAGACTTTACCCGGGTCCAGATTCCTAAGAAAGTCGTTATACACCCGAAGCAATGCTGACTCTGTGGAGCGATTAGCTATAAAACCTTATCAGAACTTACTACCTAGGTTTAAAGTTTTAATTTAGGAGTTATATTGGTTCTACACTATTTGTTCGAGTGCCTTACACAGGAACGACAGTGGGGATACGTGGAAAAAGTTGCATTTTAGTTCTCTTGGTCTTGCGTTGCTTTCTTAATTAGTTGTCTAACAATAGCCTTTTTGAAATTGGGCCTGGGACAAAACCTGAGGCTGAGGACACATTTATTATGTTAGTTATGATTGGCAGCAGCAGCCGATCAGCTGTGCCCACAAGCACGGACGCTTGCATAGGTCGACACACGTGCAACCTCGACGTGCATCGACACACGTGTCTGCACACATGACCGTGACAGGAGAGCAGTGAAGCTCACCGCTTGGACCGACAGAGCTACAGCGACTCCACCAGCCACGTTGACTGCATAAGGGAACTCGAGCAGGCCTGCTCCCAATGCAGCGTTGATAACCATAAACGTAGCGGCATACCACTCCGAACCCGAAGACTGAGATCCTGAAAGAACAGGCAATGCGGTCAATGCGACCAACCTAAAGACATAGGCCTAACAGTGAGAGTTTAGCATCGTCATCGTCAATAGCTAACGTTAACAAATCAGTATATGGTGCCAGCACATTCTAACGTTGCCTTCATAAGACCCAGGCAAATATAGGCAAAGATGATGGCATTCCAACACGTGTACTTTGTAGACACACTGCTACTGGGGTCCGAGGGACCTTCAAAGTAGCAAATACCTTTTAAGATCTACCAGATTCTCTTCAAGGCAGCTGCAGAGGTCTCCGTGGAAATGCAAAGCTGAACCGCATATCTAATCTTATGCCACCGACCGAGCTGACCGACATGCAAGCTTTAAGCATGCTGATAAAGGGCGTCTCGAAATTGGCAGCCTCAGGAGCATGTCATATAGCACGTGCGTCTGCAAGGGACGGTGTAAAGCATGTCAAGCTGCTATCAGCAGCCATAAGGGGTCTACATCAAGGTTGAAATGGCCTGCATCAAATCAAAAGATGAAGCTGACTAACCAGCCAGTCACAACAATGAGGAAAATAGTATAGGAAGGTAGCAGAAAAGACAAGTAAGAAAGACGTGCCTACTCTGAGTATTACATTTACTCAGATGCAGTAGAAAACTAGCATCAACTCACACTGCACATCCTAAAAGAACACACTTAGAGCTTCCCCAGATGCACTAATATTGCGAATCGCAAGCACCGAGCTGTGTCACTAAGTCAATTTCCTTTCATCAATGATAAAAACAATCCGGTTCGAGATGTAAAAGAAGGATCTTTGCTGCAGCAGGTCGAGGTGGCTTGTTTGCTCTGCTGAGTAAGTGACTATATGCCACAGAACTATCACCAAATGAGCAGCACTGGATGCCTACCGAATAACACTGCAACTATATTTAACCCAACTGTAAGGGCACACTTCTCGAAATGCCGCTGGCTTTGGTCCTGCAGCGATAGTACCGGGAGCTGGTTTGGTCCAGCGGTTAAGGTATTCGCCCCGACCAAGGTCTGGCTGAGATCGTGGGCTCGAGCCTGGAGGCATATGTGAAGCACCTAAATATAGATTAAGTTCTCTTAGGGTTCTATACAAATGAATGAATTATATAGTACCGGTTGAAAGACGCTCGACTCCTCCTGCTTACTTGTCTTTTGGTCCTGTTGAATAAGTTAATCTTTAATTGTTGTGATTTTAATGTAGTAAGGCATTTCTAAGTTATCTGGGTGGCTCTCTGGTAAAAAATCTCGCGTGGGAAAGACGTATGCACTCTTTCATACGGACACTTTCCCCGTATGACGTGTCTTCAGTTTGAATTGGGTGGATGAAGTCTTCTATCCCGTATCCACAAGAACTTACAAGCGGTGTCTCGTATATGCCGAAACATTCCCGCAAGCTTTGTATCGTTAACGTATTGGCCAGGCAGCCAAGTAAGCGCCATCTTTACCCCGATGCAATTAGAAATGGTGCTCTAAGCATTCACGGCTTTAGAATACGGGTGTGCGTTCGCTATTTCGTCATGCTGAAACATTACACTTCCGATTCTGATCTTCACAAACCTCAAAGCGCTTTCGTAACGTGTTTCCATACTCAATCAGGCGCAGCTGCCATTCACAGGCCACCAAAGCAAATAGAGACATTAATTCTACTCATCTGCGACATCTTGACTCAACTGGCTCGAATGGAACCAACTAAAGTAAGACAGTATTTACCTACGGTAAACGCGTATTTGTTCACTTGGCGACATGCAACAACAGAAGCATCAAGAGAAATTCGAAAAGCTCCAACAAAAAAAAGCTTATTACTGACTCCCGACTGATTTCACGACATCCCCTGACTTGATAACATTCAAAAAGAAGCTAAAATCCCACCTGTTCTTCGGGGCGTTTCTTCGTTTAGCGCTTGTCCTTGTGTGCATATGCGTGCTGACAATGTAAATGTTTATCGCAAGGCAACGAATTACTTCCTTCCATAAAAATTAAATTGCTTAGAAGGCCATTTATTTCTCTTAGGATGCTATACAGATGTCTTGTTTTTATTAGCATCAATCCGGCTGGAGACGGCGGCAGTTTCCGCGGCCTCTAATTGCGCTGACTAGCGGCGCAAGCACCTTTGGCTTACTCTAGGCAAGGCTTACCGGGGGTCTTCTGTACATTTCCGATGCTTCTACCAGATGCACTTTCCCCACTGCTGAGAATCAATGGCTCGTCTTCGGTAGGCATAGATTAGCCCTACAGGTAGTTCCCCAAAAGCAGCCGTCATGTGACCACGGTGATCACGTGAGCACCTTTACACCAAGAGGAGAAAACGAGTACCGCTAATAAAATGACTATAAATGACGCAGCGTTTATAGAATTCTATGAATTATTTTTATATAGAAAATTTTACTTATAAATATCCCTACGCATGTAAAGCTCGCGCGCGAAAATGCGGACGCTGCCATAGTAGGGGTAATGACGGAACGAGCAAGGAATGACCAGTCATCAGTGTAATGTCTATTACCAGCCCCGTAGATAGATACACATAACGAGACATGCAGGTACAACTCGACTTACGTCACCAACGCCGCCACGACTGTCACCCCCCCCCGCTGGGATACTACGGTTAGGCTCGCGGTCTAGCTGATAGTCTGAGCTTAAAGACCGTTACTTCAATATTTTCATATGGACTTAAATGCGGCTTATATAAGTACTTTTATAAGTATGTACCAATCTCCAGATCAGTATTTTGCAGCCTTATTTTTTCTTGAATCCCCCATCTGCAAATGAGGCAGTTGCATAGTTATGCTATTTCTAAGTAAGAAAGCACTTCTTACTGTGTGATTCCGCGATTTAATAAGATGGATACCATGTATGACCGGCTTAATGTGTATCCAATGAATGCGGCATGTTTCGCAGCCTAATGGTCTGAAGCTTAGCAGCTTTGATAGGTGCAAGTTAATTGAGCGGTTCGGCACCAGTTAGCAAGCTACTTCTTAACATTCCACCTCTTATCCTCCCGGAGAAAGAACTGTATCTTCGTATTTTAACATCTGCTTATGACTTCAAAGCTTATATGTATTGCTGCTATCTGACGTAGTCCATAACAGTCAGATGTCTTAAATCAAATAAGCCACTGTAAATACGGTACGTAACCTCTGACGGTAAATTTATTGAAATTTGTAACTGGAATATGTAGACATTAGCTGGCGGTGCCTTGTCCTGCTGGGGTTGCAGGTGCTATCCGGGCCTCCGGTTCAGGAACAGGGACCAACGCAATGCCGCCTCAATGTTTTTCTCTTCGCGCGTGGGATGCCGAGGTCGGCTAGGCAAAGCTTCATTGTCTGGCCACCAGCTGCCGAGAGCCGCGACCACGAAGGACCTCACCACTGCCGACCGGAAGCCAGCAGTCAGGAAAGACCACGCAATTGCTGCGTATTTATCGGTCTTATTCCGGGCCGCCATAATCAGAGCATCCTCGCTGCCGTCGAATGGCGCTGACACATAAACTATTACCACATCGGTGAAGTGTTCGACGATCAGGTCCGGCTTTAGAGACAGACCGCCGGCAAGCGGGAGCCAACAGCCTGCCGATATATATATATATATATATATATCGATATATAATAATAATAATGCACTTGATAAAGCCCCCTCTGAGAACTCAATCTCTTTCTAGGCGCTTTACATTTGCTGCAAAGGAAACCGCGATTGAATGGTGAGTAATATCATGCTTGATAAACAACATGAATAAAATGATTAGCGGTGACAAGCGCAGGGTCAGCATGCAAATGTGGTTAGTGGCAGCATGCACAGTGTCAGCACACATAAGCACATCAAGGACGAATCAGAGGAACCCAATAAATGCTGTCCTAAATAGGTGTTTTTAAATTATTTTTAAATGTGGTCAAGTCAGGGGCCGTGCTGACGCCAATCGGGAGGAAGTTCCAGGCTTTGGGAGCATACGAACCAAATGCACGATCTCCCAAGGATTTGAGGTTTGTACGAGGTATTTGTAGACTGTTGGATTCAGAAAAGCGGGTGGTACTATGCTTGGCCTGATGGGGGAGTGTATCTGAGAGATAGGCTGGAGCCAGAGAATGAAGTGACCTAAAAGTGAGCGACAAAACCTTGAAGTCAATCCGTTGCTTGTCTAGTAGCCTGTGCAGGTCGGCGAGAAGTGGTGTGATGTGGCAACTGCGACGCTTACGACAGACAAGCCTAGCTGCAGAGTTTTGCACCAGCTGCAATCGCCTGATCGCACATGCTGGTAGGCCAGTAAGCAGTGAGTTGCAGAAGTCGAGACGAGATGTCACAAATGCATGGACCAACTTAGATGTGGTATCCTTATCTAAACAAGCCCGAATTTTAGCAATGCTATGAAGCTGAAAGTAGGCAGACTTGATTGTGGAGCTGATGTGGTCGTCTAACGAGAGGTCACGTTGGAACATGACACTTGGATTTTGAGCTGATTCAACAGGAGATATGCTGACGGAGCCAACTATGAGGGTCAGTCTTTCCAATTTCTGAATCACACTGGGTTTGCCCATAACTAGTAAGTTAGTTTTATCAACGTTTAGTTTTAGAAAATTTGCTGCCATCCATGTGCAGACGTCATCAATACATGCCGCAAGTGAGTTGAGAGAATTTGAAGTGCTAGAAGGCTGGGAGGGATCAAAGCAAACGTACAACTGAGTGTCATCCGCATAGAAGTGAAAGCCTATATTGTGCTTGGCAATCGCATCGGCAAGCGGCAGAGTATAAACCGTGAAAAGAACCCGACTAAGCACGGAGCCCTGAGGTACCCCATATTTCAGAGGTACCTCAGATGTTCTTTGTTCATTCACGTCAATGCACGTCAATGCTCTGGAGTTTCCCACTGAGATAGGACCTGAACTATTGAAGAGCAGTGCCAGTGATGCCCAGGCGAGATGAGAGTCGCTCTAGAAGAACTTTGTGATCAATGGTATCAAAAGCTGCCGAAAGATCGAGCAAAACAAGCAGAGACACTCTACCCATGTCTGGATTCCTAAATAGGTCGTTGTACACCCTAAGAAATGCTGACTTTTTGGAGTGACTAGCTCTAAAGCCAGACTAGAACTTACTAGCAAGGTTTGAAGTTTCAGTATATGAGTTCAGTTGGTCCGCCACGACCCGTTCCAGTGTCTTTGATAGGACTGGTAGAAGGGATATATATATATATATATATATATATATATATATATATATATATATATATATATATATATGTATATGGAGCGTTGGCCCGAAAAATGCATGCACCCTGGGGATGGTGAGCCGTGATGGTACATTAGGTAAGGTGGTTGCTTTCACGACCTCGGTCCCGAGGTCGTGGGTTCGATTCCTTCGGTGGGCGATCCTTTATTGCCACTGCAAGCGGTGGTGATAGCCGTAAAGGCTCTTGTGTCGCTATACAAAAAGAGGCTGTTAAATCAGCTATGATTGTTGTATTTATCAAGATATAACCTCAAATTTTTCACCATTTTATTGATTGCTGGCTAACCAGATTTCACTAGAAAACTGGATTTGCGTGAGTCAGCCATATTTGTTACGAATTTTTCGTGCTGCTACCTTGGTTAGCCTACTGGGGCCGTGACACCAGAACATAAGGTTCACGCTCTTCTCAACCGAGGTCATGGGTTCGAATTCTACGGTGAGCGATCTCGTTTTGCCTACGGCGATCAATGGTGATAATCCTCAAGGCTCTACTACCGCTGCACAAATGAGCCTGTTAAATAGCTAATATTTAACGTTAGGTGTGAAAGAACATGCCAAATTACTTGTTTGGCAGATTCTCACGGGTCGGAGACAGTTGCGGTTTTCGAAGGATAGTATTTGCTAGCACTATTGGGACACGATGCTGCCTGATATGATGTTTGACATTCATTTGAGGAATGAGCTTTTGGATGTATCCACTGTCCCCTCTCAAAAAATTGTAACGCCGAATGCATCGATGAGTAACAGTAATCCCAGCTCTTGCCAATCAGTGTGGTCCGCTCGCGAGTGCAGGTTGGGCGCTGTACAAGGTAAAAGCGCTGAGCAAGTGGCCTCACCTTTCAGTAGCCGCGTACCTGAGCTCAATCTGATCCCCTCTCTCCACGCAGGCAGCCGCCATGACAAGCCCACGAACCTAAACTCGGCGCTCTTTCGGTGGCCGCAATAATGTCCGCCGTGCACTTGACGCGCACCTTTACCTCGAGCGCCACGAGTTATCTGAGCTGACCCTCCCGGTGCTCGCTTGCGCGCGCGGGGTCACGACGACGGAGCAGCAGCAGCAGCAGCAGCAGCAGCAGCGCCAACTCTGGCTCCCGCGGCTTCTGCTTCTGCTGCTCCGCAGAAGATCCCGCGGCAGAAGATCCCGCGGCAGAAGATCCGGACGCCCGTCGACCACATTCGAGGACCCGTCCCCGCCTACCCGGGAACGCTCCTCCTTTGACCTTTCCCCCGTAGCGCTTGGCGCTAGAAAGCGCAGCTGTCTCGACTATCTACCCGGAAATAAGAGGCCGCCTCTGGCCCGCTTTGGCGAGGAAATTTTGAGACGACCTGGACTCAGATCGCGTCGCCCGACACGTGACTTCGGCGCTCCTGCTGTCGCCGAGTGGCGGTGTGAGTGCCAGCCCCGCTCCACGAGCCTGAAGTTGAAGGCTTAAAACCGGTCGGTTGCTGGCTTGCTGACTCGCTGTCTAGCACCGCTGACACTCTGTCTGGCTCGTTCTCGTTAGCTGACTCTCTGCGGCGGCGGCGGCGGCTCTCTCGCCGACACTTCCGGTGCGTGTCAACACTTCGGCCCTTCTGACGCTCCGACCCTGCTGACACTCCACCCCTTCCATGCATGAAGCATTATATAAAAATAATATGAATCATTTGTGTAGCGCCCCAAGAGAACTTAATCTCTATTCAGGCGCTTCACATATGCCGCGGGGCTCGAGCCCACTACCTCGGCCAGACCCTGGTCGGGGCGAGCATCTTAACCCCTTGGCCAATCCCGCACGACATTGCCTTCCTCATTAGTTTAAGCACACGGTCACCTGATGAAACCGCAGTTCACATACACGGCAAGCTCAAACACTTGGGCAACTGACTTAATAGCGGTTTACTTTGAGCCTCCGAATCGCTCAAACCAGGAACTGCCACTGCCACTCTTTCCTATCGATTTTCTTGCAGTAATTTATAGAGTGCCTGGATATAGATTGAGTTTTCTTCTACAAATGACCTATTGCAGTAATTACTGTGATCTCGTGCTAGTCTCTTTGCTTTTGACCGCATTGGTGTGCATTGTTCCATAAATGTAGCATTCGATAAGGGCTGGATATAGGCATGTCCTGACAAAGAAATAGAGTTTGTGAAAGCGGAAACTTCTGATTGTTCTGTCAAAATGTGGGATGCAAAATAGAAATTAAATGCTGAAACTATACAAGTTATTAAGCCGTGAGTAATTAAAAGTAAGCATGTCGGAGCAGTATTATACCGAACTTAAGTGACTTTGGGAGCTCATTCTGAACAGGTTCAACAAGCAGATCTCGTACCGAGTAGTACGTAGCGGCATTTGCGCATTAGCGATGAGAGTTTAGTTAACCGGAAGACGGAGGTATTTCTATGTCTGGAGTCAACCTTTGAGTCTCTGTGTAAACTAAAAGCTACGGCTAACCAGAAGTCTGCTGGGAGTATTTCTAGTATTGCTAAGAAGAAGCTTGATTTTGAAGATTACGATTAGCAGAAATGAACCTACAACTGTTAAACTAGAGGATGTCATTTGTAATCAGCTGACCAATGTAGCACAGGTGCAGACCACGGTTAAAGCTGTGCGTGCTGAAATCGGGAGACCCTTTATATGGCTTGGGCAGGCAGAATTTTTCATCTTATAACACAGCGTGACACGTCCTGCTAGTATAATGTGCCGGTATAATAATAATGAAATCGACATAGCACCCTCAAAGACCTCAATCTCTTTCTAGGCACTTCGCATTTGTTGCAAAGGAAGCACGATCGAATGGTTAGTGGTAGCATGCTCAAAAAACAATAAGATTAACATGGTTAGGGGTGACATGCACAGGGTCAGCATGCAAGTATTATTAGTGGCTGCATGCACAGTGTCAGCACGCATAAGAACATAAAAGGACGAATCGCACTTACCCACTAAATGCTGCCATACATAGATGCGTGTTAAGTTTCTTTTTAAATGTGGTCAAGTCAGGAGTCGTCGTGCCGCAAGTCGAAAATGAGTTCCAGGCTTTGGGAGCATACGAACTAAAGACATGGTCTCCAAAGGATTTGAGATTTGTACGAGGTATTCGTAAACAGTTACCTTCCGATAAGCAGGTGGCACGATGCTTAGCCTGGAAGGGGAGTTGCCTGGTACCTTAGCCTTGAACGGTAGTGTGATAAACAAAGTGATAGCTCTTCCAGCGTATTAGTGCCGATTGTCACCATGAATGAGAAAAGAACCATTGTTATTTGCAACGAGAGTGTTACTTTAAATACTGCCGGTTTGATTGACAGCTGCCATGATGCTCCTTTGCTTTTCTGCTACTTGCTGATGACTACGCCTTCGCCACGAGTCACATAACTTGTACCCTGTTATTCGCTCAAAGAAGATTCGAACGCTTCGGCAATGTGCTAAGCACTGAGATGGACATGTGTAGTTTGTCGATGATTTACGATGAAACCTCTTGTTTATCTTGAGGCTTCTATGTTTTGATGACTCTTCCTTGCATCTTAGTCGATCTGGGGATGCTTCATCTCTTGATTTTAAAATTTTTTACTCTGCTTCTTCTGAGATTTTGTCATTGACCACAATAGCTCCACACATGTAGTCTACCTTTTTTCAGCTATGTAACATTCCTACAAGTCGGGCCTGTTTAGACATAAATACTAATCCAAATTGGTCCTCGCATTTGTGACGTTCCGTCTCGACTTCTTTAACTCGCTGTTTGCTGGTCTATCGGCCTGTGCAATCAGACGCTTACAGTTGGTGCAAAACTCTGCAGATGCATTTTTCTGTCATTAGTGACGCGGCTGCCGTATCCCACCAATTCTCGCCGACCTGCACTGGCTCCCAATCAAGCAACGCATTGGCATCAATGTTCTGTCTCTCACATTTAGGTCCCTTTATTCTCTGGCACATTCATTCATTATTTGATATTAGCTGTCTGAATAATACAGTTACACACAATGGCAGCTATAGATATAGCATTGCAATCATCATCAGACAATCTACGACGAAGAGGTGAGTCTCTCCTGACGGCTACGAGGTAGAACGTGAAGATGCAGCTTGAAAATAGATACCGAACCCCAAACCAATTTATAGCAGTGAGTTATAAGCTTGACAGCTCTACGCGGTCTTATTACCCGGTTATAAATGGTCTCGACTCGAGCGTCACCTATTCACTCAAACTGCTCTTCTTGGTGTGACCAACTACACCCTAATCAGCAACGGTAGTGTTAATATCGCTTCCCAGTTTCTGCTACACTTTGTATTACTCTTAATCTTAATATTAGCTGCGCTTGATATTATTGATCATAATATCCAACTTGAATGATTGCGAAAACGATCAGTTCGTAGTTGTCCCATTATGTTTTATTCATGTCGCGTGGTGGTCACGTCTCATCCTGCAGACCAGTCACCGTGGAGTTCATACAGGTCCGTCATCAGACATTTTCTGCTCTTCATACATGCTAAATCTCTCGGAAACTTGATTCTCGCCCATGGGATCTTCTCTCACTTCTACGCTGACAATACCCAGCTGTATTTGTCATTTACACCGTCGGAATCCGGTGCAACGATTGAAAACTTATTGCTTGCCTTACAGACATTCGATCCTAGGTATTGACTGACCAACTTCCTTAAATTTGACGGTTGTAGAACCTAACTCATACTCATTGGGTACCTCAAGCGTGCAGCTCCACTAGGAGACTTTTCTCCTCTAACTGATCATGCTGTAGTGTTACCGTCACCGCTTGCTCGGAGTTTAGGCGTCCTATCAGAGGCTTTCTATGATATTTCGAGCCCGGGGACGAACTGCACAGATGGCGCCCCCTTCCAGTATTAGACACCCACTTTGGCGTCTCCTGGCGCCCCCAAATTCAGCGCTCCTGATTCAGCAAGAGGGGACATATGTCCACCGGCCTCTTTGGAACGCCTCTGTGTCCCATTTTATAGCTGCTTGAAAGTTTCTTTAAGAAGAACACTTCCAGGGCTAGCTATCACATTTGATTCCTGTCTGTGATTAGAAGCCACAAGCCGCAGTGGCTAGCTAAAAATTCAACTAGCTCCCTAATTCTGTCTAGGCTAGATTATAGCAATTCCGTTTTGTCTGGGCTATCAAAAAAGCCATTAGGCCATTGCTGCTGGTGACGAATATGGCTGCATGCTTAGCCAAAAAATCTCAGAGGTTCAGCCAGAGTCTTCTTTGCTGAGGGAGCTGTTATGGCGGCCGATCGATCCACGGATACATAGTAAAGTTCTTCCACTGACCCACAAGGCCCACCATGGCTTGGCTCCTTCATACCCACATGAATTGGGTAAAAACCTACTGCTGAGTGTCATCTGCATAGAAGTGAAAGCCTAGATTATGCCTAGCAATCACAGCGGCAAGAGGGAGAGTATAAACCGTGAAAAAACGGTACCAAGTACAGAGCCTTAAGGAACCCGTATTTCAGAAGTTCCTCGAATGGTTTTTGTTCATTCACATCAATGCTCTGGAGTCTCCCACTGAGATAGGACCTGAACCATTGCAATGCAGTACCAGTGCTGCCCAGGTGAGATGAGAGGCGCTCAAGGAAGACTTTGATCGATAGTATCAAAAGCTGCCGAAAGATCGAGCAAAACAAGCAGAGAGACTCTACCTAAGTCTGCATTCCTAAGTAGGTCGTTGTACGACCAAAGTAATGCTGACTCCGTGGAGTCATTAGCTCTAAAATCACGCCGGAACTTACTAGCAAGGTTTGAAGTTTCAATATGTGAGTTCAGCAGGTCTGCCACGACTCGTCCCAGTGTCTTTGATAGAAACGGTACAAGGGAGACTGGGCGAAAATTGCTCAAGTTCTCTTGGTCTAGTTTGGCTTTCTTGAGTAGCGGCCTGACTACAGCCTTATTGAAAGGTGCTGGGACATAACCTGAGGCTAATGACATATTTGTGATGTTAGTTATGTGCGGCAGCAGCAGATCAATGCATCGCAGAAGCAGGACAGTGGGAATACGGTTCGGAGGACTAGTTGTCTACTTTGATTAAGATATGCACTTCAGGACGAGGTCACCAGTAGCTTATTTGAATGTAGACATTGTGGTGCTGCATGAAATTGAGGGACGTGATTCCAGGGGGCTGCTGCCATCTTAGCGATAAACTACCTGATCTTGTCTATCTTGCTGACAAAGAAGCTAGAGGAGCGATCAGTTAGATCATCACAGGGATCATCAGGTAAGGAGCTTAACTGTGAACTGTTAAGGAGATGGTTTATTGTTGACATCAGCATTTTTGGATTGTGCATCTGTGATTCAACAATGTCTATTATAGAGGCTAAACTAGGTATTTGCTAGGGTCGACTGGTGCGGTCTACAGTGGTCCTCGTATGCCTGTCGGTGGGCAGTCAGTCCTGATCTTTGGTATGCTTTTTCTTAGTAGATCTAGCTAGTTTAACGTCTGTGGTAAACCATAGGCCATCTGAGCGAGGGCGTGTAGTGCGCTTGGTCAGAGGTGCAAACTCGTTGAGCATGTCAGCTAGTGTAGTGTTGTTGCAATCTACCGATGATGACAGGTGGGAAGGAGGATTGAGCAGCAGAGGCAAATCAGATATTTTCGCACGGCAGCATCGATGTCAAGAGTTTTGAGGTTTCGCGATTCACATGTGATTTTAGATGAGAAAGAGAAGGGCACACACTGTAGACTGAATAAGATCTGCATTTGGTCAGATAAGCAGGATTTGGTAATCGTTGGTGATGACAAAGTGCAGCTGCATGAGAAAATTTGGTCGAGAGTGTGACCATTGATGTGAGCAGGGACATGCACTTGAGCCACAAGAGACAGTGAGTCAGTGCACAAAATCTGGTGCTGAATGTGTCAGATAAGTTATCGAAATGAATGTTTAAACAACCCATTATGAGAAAAGATCGATTTCTTGCAGACAGAATTGAATTGAGATCAGAGAAATCTAAGATAAAGAACTTGGTACCTGGTGGGCGATATACTACTGCCACCATTGGTAGCTTATCGTTGGATGAAATCAAGACAGAAGATTCGAAAAACTGCTTCGAGGGTACTGCAAACGGCTTGAAGTCGAAGTTCGAGCTCGTGGTAATAGCACCCACACCTCCAGTTTCAATTGATCTAGGGATGTGAAAGAAATAGAAACCAGCCGGGTAGCGTCTTTAATTGTCGGGCAATTTACCAATTTTAGCCACGCTTCAGTCAAGGCGAGCAGGTCGAGACTCTTTTTCAGAAATGAGGTCGCTTCTTAGTAGAGGTTTCTTGCACGTTGAGTGACGATTCCTCAGACAAGCGTTAAGTTGGGCCCCCGGAGTTATAACGGGTCTGATGACCGCTAAGTTAGAGAGATTCACAGTGGCGCTTGTGAAGAAACGTGCTGAGCAGTTTGAGAAAATGCTAGGAATACCAGACGAGCGGGTAATCAGCTAGCTGCTTCCGCCAGACGAGCCTTAGCTCACGGCGCCGGCCCCGACGGTGGCTCCGGGGCGCTTTTCCTTTGTTAATGCACAGTTCACGGATCTTAGTATCAACAGTAGCATTTAGGAATGCATTTGAATTACGATAACAAAGCGATCATAGGTACGCGCGATCAAAGAAAATAATATGCGGGTTGCAAGCCGCCGGTCAAATTAATTCCGCCGCCGGCGTTTGGGACTCAGCAGCCCGAAGCGATAAGTGTTTAGATGTCCACAGGCACGTAATTTCTCACGCGCTACGGTCACACAACAAACAGATAAGCATTAAACAGGTCTGAGCTGAATCGATTTCCGTACACGATGCTCGTAAGAACTTTGATTTTTGGAAGAGAATCCTGCAATGGACAAGGAATGTGTATAGCGAATCTTGAGGCGCGAGGCGAGAATGCAAGCATTGCAAAAAACCGCATTATAAACATTACATTTGCAAAAATTGAATACCCTTTAATCAGTTAATGAGGTAATGCCATCATACCATAAGGATCGCATGTAATTTCAAATTGAAGTCCAAGAATACCCTGGTCAACTCATTTTTATAAAAGTCATGTTACAGAAGACTCATTTCTTATCACTCTTTTGTGCTCAAAATGAATATGAGAGTTAAATTGCAAAAATAGCTTTACTTTTTTGTAGTCTGCAATAATTTAATGTTTACATCACAAACTGCATGCCAATAGTTATAGGTCTATGGATAATACAAGTAAAAATAACTACTTGTATTTCTTCGCCTGTCTCTTGTACATCTGTTCGGGAGCATCTCTTTGGATTGTCCAATAGTAGTCAGCCAGCATTGTAGTGGACCATTTCCCGTGTTATCTCTCTTTCATTGTTGCAATATCAAAGCATTCCATGCTTGCTTCGCACCACTCTGCGGCAAGTTGTTGAACTTGTCATCTTTAAAAAGCTCTTGAATCTGACGACCCACAGAACTCCCTCTTAAATCTTTGCTTCGCTAAGTCGAGGAAATCTTTCATGCAGGTATCGGAAAGCTGTCGAAGTCCGGTCCATGACTTCCACGAAGTTCTTCATTAAACCTTTTTCGATGAGAATAATACTAATAACACACTCGATAAAGCGCCCTCAGACTCAGTCTATTTCTAGGCGCTTTACATTTGCTGCAAAGGAAACGCGATAGAATGGTAGTGGTAGCACGCTCGGAAAACAACAAGAATAACAAAGGTGGTTAAGGGTGACATGCAAGTTTGGTTGGTTGCAGCGCGAACAGTGTCAGCAAACACAAGCGCATAAAGGACGAATCACAGGAACCCACTAAATGTTGTCATAAATAGGGACGTTTTTAATCACTTTTTAAATGTGGTCAAGGCAGGGCACGTCTTGACGAAAGTCAGTCGTGAGTTCCAGGCTTTGGGCCCATACGAATTAAAGGCACAATCTCCAAAGGAGAATGGGTGGTAGCAGGATTTGTCTAGCCTCGACCAGAGCTGGTTGCTGGATATTCTTCTCTCCAACTGCTACATTATAGTCTTTTTTGAACAAAATTCCAGATCACTTTCCTTTCTGAAGAAAGGCTCTGAGTGCTTTTGGTGCTTTCGATGTAAATTAATTGTAAAATTTCCGAAAAGATTCCATTTTTGGAGTCTTGATCCTAGCAACTCTGCCTTGCTCTTCTGTAAGTCCAAATCACGAACCAGGTCATTGAGTTCTCTCCTTGTCATTCTGTGTGGGGTTGATGATGCACCACTGTGTAAATCGGGATCACTGCATGCTGACGTACCAGGAGAAGAACAGGTCGGCTCACTCTTGTCCTCATCAGATGAATCAAGAGAATATTCTGTTGGAGATTCTGGAACAAAAAGTCGCGTATCATGTGGAACTGGTCTCAGTGCAGACAACATGTTTAGGTAGACTATCCTCAACCTCTTTTGCTTCGTTATTCCGTCGGAAAGAGGAGGAACCAAGCAGAAGTAACAGTCATTTATGTGGTTGCTTGGCTCTCTCCACACAATGGGGACTGCAAACGGCATTGATGGTCTTTTGCCATTCAGCCACTGTGAAAGTTGTGTTGTACATGTAGCATGGCATATATGGGGGTTCCCAATGGTGGTCTTGGTAATCAACATTGCATTCGAAGTAAAGATTATATGCCTTCTTCACTTGAGAAGTGATACTTTCTTCTGTTCGGCATATGTCACTTCCCCACAAATATAGCAAATATTATCCATGGTATTAACCCACTTTCGAGGCATTACTGTTCTGTATTGTGCGTCAATGGATAACAGTAGCCTTACACTGTCTCGCACAAAGTCTGAAATATGTTAAATGCTGAATTTTTTCTAGTGGTCTTAATGGCATCAGCTTACTATACCAGTCGCCTGGAAGTATTATTGCATTGCATCGAAAAATGCAATCAACTCCGGATGATTTGTGCATGATTGTATTGCGCAATGCGATGCAATATTACATATTACAATATTACAGTCTAGGCTTATTTAAGATGTTGTTCAGTCTTACTGGGTACATTTGCATGGTAAAACATAAAAAGTGAACTTTAAAAATATCTTTAAAACGAGAGCATATGAGAAGATTTCTATGGTTAAATTGTGTTCAGCGCACATAGAGACTACAGATTAAGGCCTTTTTAAGTTAGTAACGATTTCAATATTGATCGGTGATACCTTTGATTTCAGATTGTCATTAAAAATCCAGTGCTGTCTGTCAAGAAGCTACTTCTTCTATTATAGTTGCCTAAGCTTAGCTCTAAGAAATAAGAGCAATCACTGCATTAGAGTCTCCATGGGTACCCATGGATTCTAGCACGACAAATATATGCAGCTTACTCTTTAGTATAAGACATTAGGAAAGTAAGCGGTATAACTTGTGACACTGTGCATTTTTTCACTGACCAATCGACTTTCATTTTTTCCGTGTATGCAAAGTGCCAAGAAGATTTTGGTCTCTTGTGAAGCTATATAACTGTCGTCATTTTAACTAATAAATTGGCCTAAAATGTCAGAAAGGTCACTTTGGAAAAGGACACGTAGATTACATGTATGTAATGTAATGCATCTCCTTCTATAACTCCACAAAGTCATAAAGACTATGTGGGTGTTACGCCGGAGAGTTTTGTATTGCGCACTCACAGCCTAAGCGGCTTTCGGTACGCATTCAGTACCCAACAGACTTCGTCTCACGCAACAAAGAGAAAGTGGGAAGCATAGCAGAGTCAGGAGAGCAGTTGAGGTAGTGAGTAGCATGGAAGTAGCAGCTCAGAATCGCTGAAAAGGATGTGCCATAGTCAGCAAGAGGAAAGTAGTTGTCGTTGTGTAAGAATTGTGGAAGCGAGTTCCACAGCCTAGGACCTGCAGAACTAAGGCTTCTGTCGCCAACGGTCTTTAAGTGGAGGAATGGGACAGCTAATTTATTGTCCACACATGACCTGAGGACGCGAACAGGCTGAAACTGATAGAGCAGTTCAGCTATGTATGAAGGAGCCAAGCCGTGGCGGGCCTTGTAGGTCAGCGTACGAACTTTGCTCTGTATCCGTTGCTCAACCAGCATCCATCCTAGCTCTTTAATAATAATAATAATAATGAGTGTGCTGTAGAAAGCTCTCCTGCTTAACACCCAGTCGGTGTTTGTGGAGTTATAATAATAATAATAATAATTCACTTGATAAAGCGCCCTCAGAGAACTTAATCTCTCTCTAGGCGCTTTACATTTGCTGTAAAGTGAAACGCAATTGAATGGTATGTAAAATCATGCTTGAAAAAACAAACGAAATGAATAATATGGTTAGGGTGACATGCACAGGGTCAGCATGCAAATGTGGTTAGTGGCAGCATGCACAGTGTCAGCACACATAAGCACATCAAGGACGAATCACAGGAACCCACTAAATGCTGTCCTAAATAGGTGTGTTTTTAGGTTCCTTTGAAATGTGGTCAGGTCAGGGGATGTTCTGACGCAGGTCGGGAGGGAGTTCCGGGCTTTGGGAGCATATGAACTAAATGCACGGTCTCCAAAGGATTTAAGGTTTGTATGAGGTATTTCTAGACTGTTGGATTCCGAAAAGCGGGTGGTACGATGCTTGGCCTGATGGGGTAGTATATCTGACAGATAGGCTGGAGCCATAGAATGAAGGGACCTAAAAGTGAGCGACAAAACCTTGAAGTCAATCCGTTGCTTGACTGGTAGCCAGTGCAGGTCGGCGAGAAGTGGAGTAATGTGGCAACTGCGACGCTCACGACAGACAAGCCTAGCTGCAGAGTTTTGCACCAGCTGCAATCGCCTGATCGCACATGCTGGTAGGCCAGTAAGCAGTGAGTTGCAGAAGTCGAGACGGGATGTCACGAATGCATGGACCAACTTAGACGTGGTATCTTTATCTAAACAAGCCCGAATTTTGGCAATGTTATGAAGCTGAAAATAGGCGGATTTGACTGTGGAGCTGATATGGTCGTCTAACGAGAGGTCGCTTTGGAATATGACACCTAGATTCCGAGCTGATTCAACTGGAGATATGCTGGCAGAGCCAATTTTGAGAGTCAGCCTGTCCAATCTCTGGATCACACTGGGTTTGCCCATAACTAGTAAGTTAGTTTTATCATCGTTAAGTTTTAGAAAATTTGCTGCCATCCATGTGCGGATGTCATCAATGCATGCAGCTAGTGAGTTTAGAGAATTTGAGGTGCTCGAAGGCTGGGAGGGATCAAAGCAAAGGTACAACTGAGTGTCATTTGCATAGAAGTGAAAGCCTAAATTGTGCTTGGCAATCACATCAGCAAGAGGCAGAGTATAAACCGTGAAAAGAACCGGACCTAGCACTGAGCCCTGAGGTACTCCATATTTCAGAGGTACTTCAGATGATCTTTGTCCATTCACGTCAATACTCTGGAGTCTCCCACTGAGATAGGACCTGAACCACTGCAGAGCAGTGCCAGTGATGCCCAGGCGAGATGAGAGGCGCTCTAGAAGAACTTTGTGATCAATGATATCAAAAGCTGCCGAAAGATCAAGCAAAACAAGCAGAGACACTCTACCCATGTCTGCATTCCTAAGTAGGTCGTTGTGTACCCGAAGCAATGCTGACTCTGTGGAGTGATTAGCTCTAAAGCCAGACTGGAACTTACTAGCAAGGTGTGAGGTTTCGATATACGAGTTCAGCTGGTCCGCCACGACCCGTTCGCTCTTTAAGCAAAAGAGACACGTGCTCAAACCTCTGGGACTTTAGGACTCACCTTGCAGCCATATTCATAGTCAGCTGCAGTGGCCTAATAGCTTTCATTGGTAGCCCAGCCAAATGAGAACTACAATGATCAAGCCGAGACAGAACTAAGGAGCTAGTTAAATTTTTTACAAGCAACTGTGGGAGACAGCTCGTGATCTTGGATAGGGATCGGACGTGATGGCTAGCTGTAGAAGCAGTCTTCTGAATGAAGCTTTTAAAATTGAGGCAGCTGTCGAAACGACACCTAATATTCGAGCAAGTGGTGATGGTCGCACAACAGCATCACCTATTAGAAGAGCGAAGCCTTTTAATCCAGCCACACGCTTAGGGTGTCCTATGAGCAGCAGTTCGGCTTTATCATTTAATTTCAAGAAGCTTTCTGACATCCAGGATCGAATGTCGGCAAGGCAAGCATTCAGTTTCTCAGTTGCTGCAGCAGATTCCGACGGTTTGAATGACAAGTACAGCTGAGCATCGTCAGCATAAAATTGATATCCTATTCCATAGGCCTTAATCACTTTTCCCAGAGGTTGAGTATAAATGGAGAACAGCAAGGGATCTGCAGATTCAACAAGAAATATTCTGGCAGAGTCGATTCTGAGCGTCAGGTTTTCCCATTTCTGAATCACACTTGGTTTGCCCATAACCAGGAAGTTGATTTTGTAGTCATTTGATTTAAGGAAGTTTGCTGCCATCCATGTGAGGATGGCATTAATACATTCAGCACAGGGATTAGTAGAGAATTCGACGTGCTGGAGGGCTGGGAGAGATCAAAGCAAATGTACAACTAATTGTCGTCTGCATAGAATTGAAAGCCTAGATTGTGCTTGGCGATCACATCGGCAAGAGGGAGAGTATACACGATAAAGATGAATTTCAGAATAAGGTATACAGATGAATTTCAGAATAATGTCACTCGTGCCCTCCTTGAATGTAGACATCAAAATAGTGCTCGGAATCAATGGACAGGAGCCTTGCGTTGATGAAATTGAGACACACGAGTTGCAACCTTGGGGAGAGACTCGCAGATCTGCTCTATCTTGCTGACAAAGTAGCTAGAGAAGCGATCGCTAGATCATCGCAAGGATCACTAGGTAAGGAGCTAACCTGGGAGTGGTTAATGAGATGGCAGTGGTAAACATCAGCATTTTCGGATTTCGCATCTGTGATTCAACAATATTTTTGAAGAGGCTAGACTTGACCTTTGCAATGATCGACTGGTATGATCTACAGTAGTCCTCGTTTGCCTGACGATGGACCGTCAATCCTGATCTTTTATACTTTGAAGCTTTCTCAAGCTTTCGCTTCTTCGTAGACCTAGCCAGTTTATGTCTGCGGTTAACCATAGGCCATCTGGGCGTGTGACTTTACACTTAGACGCCGGTGCAAACTCGTTAAGCACGCTAGCAAGCGTCATGTTGTAGTATTCTACCAACAAAGAGAGGTCTGATGAAGAGAGGCTTGAGCAGCCAGGGCGAAGAAGATATTTTTGCTCAGACAGCAACGATATCAAGGTTCTTGAGGTTTTGCGATTCACAGATGATCTTGATGAGGATGAGGGCAAACGCTGTAGATTGAACGAGATCGGTGTATGATCAGATGAGCAGGACTTGGTAATAATAGTGGATGATAGGTCATACTCCTGGGAGAATATTTGATCGAGTGTGTGACCCCTTGTTTTCAGTGGGGTCATGCACATGATCCGCAAGAGACAAAGAGTCAGACAGTTCACGAAATTCAGCACATAAGGCGTCAGTAAAGTCGTCGAATGAATGTTGAAGTCACTCATGATGAGGAAAGATCTTTTTCTTGCACACAAAACTGAAATGAGATCAGAGAAATCTGTGATGAAGGAGGACTTGGTAGCTGGTGGGCGATACCTCACTGCCACCATTGGCAGCTTGTAGTCGGAGGTAGTTAAAACCAGAAATTCGAAAGACTGCTTCGAGGGTACTGAAAACGGTTTGTAATTGAGGGAGGAGCAGGCGACAGTGACGAATCCTCTCATTTTTATTATCTGGAGATACGAAAGAACGAGAAACTTGTCAGGGTAGCGTCGGTTATACTCGGACTGTTTGTCGATTTCAGTCAGGTCTCTCGTCAAAGCGAGTTGTTTGAGATCGCCATCAATAACCAGCTCATGTAGTATTAAGGGTTTATTACACATTGGCATTCTACAGCAGCTAGATTGTGACTGTCGAGATATTCTCCGTAGACCCTGAATTAGAATGACTAAGAACCGGGAACATTATGGTCCATGGTTCGGCGGCATAAAAGCCAAAGCCAGCAATAGTCAGGCAGTTGCGTCCTAATATTCGTACCAAGTAGATGAGTTGCGATCTACCGTCGAACTGTAAGTTGCTTGCTGTGGCTAGAGCTGGATACCCACGGTCCTCTTTGGCTGGCTAATAGACTGTTCTACACTACGGATACGAACTTTTATAAAAAAGGCATTCTACCTTTGTGTGCTTATGCGTGGTGACACTGTGCATGCTGCTACTAACCATCTTTGCACGCGTTCCTCTGTGCACAAATCCTTAATGACATTGTGTATGCTTTTAAAAATCATATGAGCATGCTTCCTTTACAGAATATGTAAAGTGCCTAGAAGGAGATTAGGCTCGCTTAGGGTGCTACGCAGTAAATGATGCAAAACTCTGCAGCTAGGCTTGTCAGTCGTGAGCGTCACAGTTGTCATATCAAACCAGTACTCGCCGACCTGCACTGGCTCCCAGTCAAGCAACGCATCGACTTCAAGGTTTTGTCACTAACTTTCAAGGTTCCTTCATTCTTTGACTCCAGCCTACCAATCAGATCTACTCCCCAACCGGGCTAAGCATCGTACCACCGGCTTTTTGGAAGTTAACTGCTTACCCATACCTCGTACAAATCTCAAACCTTTTGGAGACATGCTTTTAGTTCGCACGCTCCAAAGCCTGGAACTCACTTCCTACTTGTGTCACGACATCTCCTGACTTTTCTACATAAAAAACTAAAGTTGCATTTATTTATTACAGCATTTAGTGGGTCTCTGCGATTCGCCCTTTATATGCTTATGCGTGCGCACACTACACTTGTAACCGTGAAGATGCTCGTCCCACGGTTCTCCACAGGTGGACGGTGTAGTGCAGCGCGGTTAAAACACAAGCGGCCACAACTGGGTGCCGAAAGTAACAGTTTATTGTGGGCCTGTTAGTAATAGTTACGCGCAGGCGAAAGCGCTTTACGCGGCGCGCACCGGACCGACGGAGTTAACTACGCGAACTCCCGAAGCCCGACTGCAATAAGCTACCACACGCCTGCGTCGCTAGCGATGGTCCCGACCCCGAAGACGGACCGCTACAGCACCTCAAGATATGAACAGCTAACTGAGTAGCCGACAGAACACAACTGCGCAGTCTAAGTTGCACTTAGCTGCTCGTCGCCGTAGGTTCGACTCTCGTGCTCTCGAGGTGTAGTCTCGCATCGACTACCGAAGCTGCAGCCCTGAGCTCTGTCAGTCGTCTCGTTTATACTCTCTCCCCCCCTCTCTCTCTCTCTCTCTCTCTCTCTCTCTCTCTCTCTCTCTCTCTCTCTCTCTCTCTCTCTCTCTCTGTCTCTGTCTGTCTCTGTCTCTGTCTCTGTCTCTGTCTCTGTCTCTCTCTGTCTCTCTGTCTCTCTGTCTCTCTCTCTCTCTCTCTCTCTCTCTCTCTCTCTCTCTCTCTCTCTCTCTCTCTCTCTCTCTCTCTCTCTCTCTCTCTCTCTCTCTCTCTCTCTCTCTCTCTCTCTCTCTCTCTGCCCCATGACCTTGAGCGTAGCTGTTATTTTTGTCGGACCCTAGATTTCGGTGTCCGTCCTCAGCTTATTCGCTTCCGCCTGTAATTTATTAGATGGCTCCTCCGCCAGCTTGCCATCCTTTCGCTCTTTGTCTAATGGAGGACAGTAGTCGGTCCACATTCTTACCGCTCTTTGTCTGACCAAAGCTCCATTCTAACCTGAACGGATCTCGCTGTCAGACTGACACATCGCTCCGCTCCCGGTAACTAATGTGTCCCCCTACCCAATTATACTTGGCTAGTCCGCCCGCTACGGGTTGCTCTAAGTGCCCTAGTCAGACCCACTAAGGCAAGGGCTAGTATCGCGGCTAACCTGAGAGCTGCCCCAGTGCACACTAACCATCCGATCTTGCTTCATTTGCAGCAACTGTAAGGGGCCTTGAAAGAGATTGAGTTCTCTGAGGTTGCTATACCAAGTGTATAATTATTATTGTTATTATTATCATTAAGGTATGGACGCTCTTCGTCGCTTCAGTATTCAGCCTCAGCCGGCATACCTGCGTGTGTATGGGTGCTCCGCCCAATATGGCTACTCACGATTCAATGCTGAGGCATCGCTGGTTATTATTCGCACGTCAGAAAGGACTAGAACCGATACGTGCGCTGTGTCTGCGGCCTAAGAACATTAGTGCACAGGCGGCTTCAGCGCACTTGTAACAGCTAGCCGAGCGAAATGCGACCGTTCAAAGAGTGTGGCCGCTCGCTGGCTTTAACGACTGCAGCTCCAGCAAAATAAATTTCATAAACACATTATCAAAGCAGTTCCCGATATCGTTTCGAATGCTGTAATGCGTCTGTCGGCACGTACGCGACCCAGCCCGAGCTCGGCGGAAATGGCTCGGCGGACTGCTCGATGCCGTAGAGGTAACCAGGCAACGCTCACCCTCCCAGCCTACCGGGTTTGCGGTACCCAGTATGCTCGGTGACGTAGCCTAGCTGCACGGGTATTGCGGCGGCCTCTGTGTAGCGGCGGCTGCAGCGCACCGCGTTCGCATCGCCGCAGCTACTCGCCCGAGTCTATGAGCGGAGATCTCCGGCGCGACGAATGGGCGGCAAGCAGAGCACCCAATCGCCGCCGCCGACGCGCGAGCGCACGCTGTCCGACTTGGGACCCCGGAGCGGCGCCGGCCGCCGCCACGAAGACGTGCTAGCCGCGGCGGCGGCCGGCTCGTCTGGCCGCCGAGGCGGCCGTTCCGGCGGCGTTGGACCTCGCGCGCGGAGCTTCGGCCAGGTCGAGGCCGCCTTCGGCGACATGCTGACCGTAGCCGGGGGCGGCCGAAACTTCGAGCTGGCGGACTCGTCCAGTCTGGAAGACGCAATTCACAACCTGCCCGGATTGGTGGGGCTGCTGCAGTTGCCCTCGCTTCCCGCTGGACTGTTCTCCTATCGCGCTGGTGAGCGGCGCTCGCGTTAGTCGCTTGACTGCCCGCCCGCCTGCCCGCCGCCGCCGAGCGACCGCCGATCGCCCGCACGCAGCAGTCCGAGTTGCAGGAGCTCGTCGTGCAGCCTCGGTCTCGGCGCTAGCTGCCGGTCCTTCGACGGCGGCTGGCGGCGCTTCGCTCCGACCTGCGCTGTGTGGTATCTTCGATCGGGCGATGCTCACGCGCTCTACTTTGCTCGCTCTCTCTCAACTCTCTCCTCTCTCTCAACTCTCTCCTCTCTCTCTCTCTCTCCTCTCTCTCTCCTCTCTCTCTCCCCCTCTCTCTCCTCGCTCCTCTCTCTCTCTCTCTCTGTCTGTCTGTCTCTGTCTCTCCCCCTCTGTCTCTGGCTGTCTTTCTGCCTCTCTCCCTCTACCTCTTCCTCTGTCTCTGCCTCTCTGTCTCTCTCTGTCTCTGCCTCCCTCTGTCTCTCTCTTTGTCTCTCTCTCTGTCTCCCTCTGTCTCCCTCTGTCTGTCTCTGTCTGTCTGTCTGTCTGTCTCTCTCTCTCTCACTCTCTCTGTCAAACTACGGCACCCAGCCTCACCGGCCACGTAAGGGGCTTCACGAGGCTCTTCGCGACGACCCTCTTAGGAAACCCGATTGTACCGACGTCGTGGGCCCTGCGATTCCGTCGCTAGAGGAATCTTATCAGTCTCGATCGGGCGTTGTGATGTGTGGCAAGTGCAGCTGGCAGCTTCGCATGACACCGCACAGGGTCCCACGCGAGCCCTCCCCCCCTCCTGGCCGCCTGCGTCTCTGGCTGCTTGCTGTGCGAATGACCTTTTACGTAGACCGCAGGCCTTAGACGGCGAGTTCGACCCTCTTTGTGCTGGCTCCTTTGTGCTCGGTGCTTGACCGTTAGCCTGTTTGCTTGGATCCCAAATAGTAATATCCGGCCGCTGGGCCTTTTCTTTTTGCACCAGGCCGACGGAGGAAAGCTCGGCCCCAGTAGTCGGCAGCCGATCATTGTCCTGCCGTGGCTGCTGCTGCAACCGATGAACTGCTGCCGCCCCCTGCAGCCCTGCTGCCACTGGCCAGGCGGCCTGGCCAGTGGCTCCCACCACTCGGCCTGGTTGGGCTCTGTGTCGCTGGTGTTGGGGGGGGGACGTGGCTGTCGTGCTAGTGACAGTTCACGTGGAAGGTGCGATCGTGGACGCACACTCCAAGCCAGAACCACGAGTGACTTGGTAACTGTAGCCTGCCTCCCATGTCTTGCATGATCCCCCCCCCCCCCGTTCATCCATTCGTTCTCTCTGCCTGTCGATCAGGCTTCTTGGAAGAAGGGGAGCTGTCAGCCAGCCAGTCGACTGGCTCTCGGGGTCGAATGAATTGAATTCAAGCTGCCACGGGGCAATCATGTAGTCAGCTATTCCCAGTAGTGCCAGTGCGCCTGGGAAAGGGTGCTGCTGGTTACCCAGGCTTGCTCGAGCTGTCAGTGCCTCCTCGATCAGTATCTGATATATCAGTATCATCAGTATCTGACCTCAAGTCAACAGATACACGTGAAGTGACGTCCTTCAGTAGCTAGTTAAGGGTCTTACTCAACGCCCCGATACTTGCTTCTTAAGACTGCCATAACCCACCGGGAGACTGATCTAATTCCAATCAGTACTTAGCTACGACTGCATGCCAGATATGTTCGTTAGGCTGTGCCTGAAGTTAGCTGTACTAATAGTACAATAGCGATTTAATGATATTAATTGATTCATGTCGTTCCCTCTTGCCACCATTTCATCTATGGCGTGGCATGAGAGCTTTACTTTACCTTATCGGACCGAGCGTACTCACCCACTCATATTTACCTGTGCTCTCCTCCAAGCAAGCTCCAAGTTGGATCTTTTTCCATTTATGTCCATGTATTAATAGGTCCAGTATATACTGTAGCTAGGCCAGGGCTGCTATTTGTAGTTGACCGATCCAATCTTGTCATCCAACTGTCATCACACCTGGAGCCTGCCGGGATCTCGAAGGGCCAACCACATTGGAGATAGGGATAGCCTAACTGACCAGCCACCCACTCGAGGCTTCAGATAGCCCTAACTGGGCCTCCATGTCTATACTGCCGTTGGGCATACCTTCTCTTCCTTCCGGCTGTGGTGGGTGGTGGCATTAGCAGCTGCCAGCAACACTGGCGGCAGCAATTATAGCACAAACAATGCCTGTGGCAGCAGTGGCCTTGGCAGTAGTTGCTGTGGCTGTGGCTTCGGCAGCTGTCAGTGGCCGTAGCAGTAGCTCGGGGTGGCTGCTGTGTGGCAGTTGGCTGGAGGCAGTAGCAAAGAGAGAGAGAGAGAGAGAGAGAGAGAGAGAGAGAGAGAGAGAGAGAGAGAGAGAGAGAGAGAGAGAGAGAGAGAGAGAGAGAGAGAGAGAGAGAGAGTGAGAGTGAGAGACACAGAGACAGAGAGAGAGAGAGAGAAAGACAGCCAGAGAGAGAGAGACAGAGAGAGACAGAGACAGAGAGAGAGAGAAAGAGAGAGGGAGAGACAGAGAGAGAGAGAGAGAGAGAGAGAGAGAGAGAGAGAGAGAGAGAGAGAGAGAGAGAGAGAGAGAGAGAGAGAGAGAGAGAGAGAGAGAGAGAGAGAGAGAGAGAGGCTGGTCGGTAATGGCTGGCTGGAGGTTGCAGATACTGAGCCAGGGTTCAGGCTCGATCACTCTTGATCGAGATCGTGATTGTGCTTTCCTGAAGCAGTCGCTGCTCCTGGCACCATTGCATGCTACTTGTCTGTGAGCAAGCGGTCGCCCTGCTGACGGCAGTTTTCCAGTGGCATCGGTACACTAGACCAGAGCACTTGCAGAGAGAGTGGTGCCGAGCAATCAGCTCAAAGGAAAAAGTCGATCTTGACACAATAGCAACAGTCGGCCGGCAATGGCACTGGGAAACCGACACGGTCGAAGCAGGCATATATACCGGGTTTGTCATTCGTACCCTTGCAATTTCCTGACATAGAAACTGGAGGAATGTGCTGGCTGGAGGAGGGGTGGAGCGAAAGGGCAGGCATGACTTAAGTGCCTGCGTACATTTCTGAAGGTGAGTGCTTATGGGTGAACGTGCTTGTGTGAGAGCATGTGTATGAAGATGAAGTGAGAGTGAGAGAGGTTGTGTGTGTGTTTGGTTTGCGTGTGAATTCGCGTGCGTGTGTGTGTGTGTGTGTGTGTGTGTGTGTGTGTGTGTGTACGTGCTTGCACGCTCGCGCGTACGGATGCATCTGTACACGGTGGCGAGAGAGTTTATGTGTATGTGCATGCTTGTACGAGAGAGGAAGAGGTCGAGTGAGAGGCCATGAACGAGTTAGAGAAAAGGAGAGAGAGCATGAGAACGAGATGAGAAAGATATCATGAGAGTGTGCGATGGAGACAGAGAGAGAGAGAGTGAGTGAGTGAGAGAGAGAGAGAGAGAGAGAGAGAGAGAGAGAGAGAGGGAAAGAGAGAGATGAATATGGAGATAGTAAAGAAAGACTTGAGTGTGTGCACGAATGCGGGTTCACTCGTAATGGAATCAGAGCATGCATATGAGAGATGGAGAGCATGAGGGAGGTGAAGTTAAAGAACATGGTAAAGACATGCTTAGAGAGGGAGAGGGAGAGAGGTATAATGGATACACAGAGAGACACTGTGTGGGTATGTGTATGTGATAGATATGGAAATGTAAAATGTTAGAGGTACAATAACAGAGAGAGAGAGAGAGAGAGAGAGAGAGAGAGAGAGAGAGAGAGAGAGAGAGAGAGAGAGAGAGAGAGAGAGAGAGAGAGAGAGAGAGAGAAGGGGGACATTAGATAGAGAGGGTTAGTGAGCTTTCTTGAGCCTGACTCTACCTGCTGGTAAATGGGATTTTAACGATAGTAATAAAATATTAAGCAGTGCTTAGGGAACTAAATATATTTCTTTTTTTTAGAGAATAACCATTTCAATCGGTTAAGGATGACCTGCACAATTTCAGCGAGCATAAGTACACGATGGGCTATTTACACCGATAGTGTAAATACTGTGAGGAATCGGAAGGTTGTAGCTTCTTTGTAAATATTGTCATGTCAGGGGGATGTCGTGATGTCAGCTGGAAGTGCTTTTCAGGTTTTTGGGAGCATCATAACTGTAGGCACGGTCACCAAAGAATTTGAGGTTGGCTAAAGGCACAACTAAACGACTTCAGTTGGACAAGCAAAGGAAGTATTTCTGTAATGGTGGCTATGAGGGCAAATGAGTGAAGGGACCTAAAAGTAAGTAGTAACACCTTGCCGTTGGTAGGCTGCTTGATGGGAAGTCTCTGTAGGTCAGTGAGAAATGGTCTAATATGGCAGTTGCGGTGAGCAGTGGTCACTTGGTTGCCATTGAGCAAACTAGCCAAGAATGTGTCATGACTAGCCGAGCCTTGACCTTGGTGATGTATATCGAGATCTGAGGTAGGCTTTGTGAACGGTTCGGCACGATTGGTTGTATACTTAAGTATTAATGATCATGCAAGCCTTTAAAAATATTTTTACTCTGCATTGGCACAGTTACAAAGATCGTCGAAATTGTCTTTTAAAAAATTGCATGCAACAATATAACGTCTGCATTTGTAAGTATCGTCACACATTTCCTAGATAAGTGTTTGAACAATCTTGGGCTGTACTGTGAAGCTTCTTACTATTGATATGAGCCAACTGAGTCTACATTTTGAGAACGTCGTTTGAGCATGTGACAACATTTCTTGGCCTCGGGAATCTCAGTGCATGCACTGCAGCTGTACCGGCAAATGTGAAGCTTCGGGAAAGCAATTATTAATTTTATGAAGCTAGCGAGACCTCAGAGGCAGCAGACAAAAGCGAAAGTGGTTTTTGACTAGAGGTAATGCCAGCACTGTGTTTAATCATTGTTATACGGCAGAGTGCAAACAGGTGACTTAAATCAGGGAGTATATCTTCAACATTTATGCCCATGTGGGTTGGCAAAAGAGCCAGCCCTGACAGTCGATCTTCCTTGTACCTCATCCTTTCCTTCCCTGTACCAGATAAACCACGGGAGGTTGTTTTTCCTTCATTATTTGATAGTTTTGGAGAACAGTGTGCCTCCTTGTGTCATATGACTAGAGGCCTTCCTCCATCCATAGCAAGCTGGTCTCCCCGGGTCAGCAGCTAGCACCTGCCTGCACTCGTTGGTTTCCACGTCTGCCAATGGCTTTCTATATGGTATTTTCTATCCTGACTTCTTAGCTGTTAAGCATGCCATTTAACAATTTCTCCAGTGAATCTTGGCATCGGTCTAGGGAAGGCTGCAGCCCACTCGGCTGAGCACATATGCACGGGAAACGCACAGTACATCCATCCACAGGTAATGCTGGTGGCCCGATCCAAAGTAGCAGCCAAATCAAGGCAGCCGCCTAGCATCGACCACTGGATCTGTCAACCGTGACTCTGCTGGCAATTTTTTGCTTATAAGATAGGCTCGTTGGCCGGCATCCCAATAACCCGGAGAAGGGAAAAGACTGGTCAAACGTTAGAATAGATTGTCACCAGATTCCATGGGATAAGGATCTGGTGCTGTGCCGAAAGTCTAAAAACTCCCGAGTGTTGCCATGACGACTTGAGAATCCTTGGGGCTCCTGTGTTCTCCTCGTCTAGCTTTGTCACCACCGGCCGACGTAGATTGATCTGGCCTGGGATGAGTTCAAACTGTCACCGCTCTTGGCCTTCTGCACAGGGTAATTTATTATAGTCAGACATCGACAGACAACTTACCACTAATTGGCATTTGCTGAGCTTTGCCTAATCCTGCTGCTCGACAATCGTGGGAGCCGATCGATAATTCCTGGGGCTGGCGGTCTCCATGCAATCAGGGCTGCTGCCTTTAACCCCTCCTCCTCCTTCTCCTCGCTCCCCCCTGCCACCAGGCCCACTCTCAGCAACAGGATCTCAGCACTATTGTTGCGAAAGCCGACTGTCCCAACAAGCCTTTTCAAAGAAGTAGAGGTTGTGTTGGCACAGCACGTAGTCAGATTATGACTATTTATTCTGCAGCTGTAGGAGAAGAGGTCTAATCAGGCCGAGAAGGTAGGCAGAGAAGAGTGCATCTGCATAGCCCAAGTGGAGGCAGTGTCCTTTGCCTGCAACAACAAGCCAGATGTGGGTTCGGCTTGTCTGACCTCGAGAGGATTGGCCTCACATCTGGCGAGCAATTGGGTAGCCTGCTTGAGACCCCTCGATAAGTTGCTGGTGCACTGGCTTAGCAGGAACCGAACTCCAGTTGTAACTCTACTGAATGTGTTCAATGCTTGGAATCAACTGCTGCATACTTTGACAAGACCCGCTTCTTGTGGTGACAGGCTACCCAATTGACTTGAACAAGATGGAGGCAGCTTGCTGTGCCACTGAACTAGTCGTTGAGCAGACTGCTTCTATTCCGGCTGAATGGACTCATGGGAAAATGTATACACTGTGAAAGTCGTCAGTGATGGAAACTCGAGTAAGCAGGTGGTGTAGCTTTTTCCAGTGTACTCGATGACCTACTCCAGAGAGGACAGCAAGGGTGTTACACTGCTATAATGCAGAGCAGCCACCTTTCTGTGGGCTTGACTATTGTTGTCATTATTCAGGAAAGCATAGCTATGTCAGTCCGTGTGCTAATCTAAATAGAGGCATCCCTATTTAAGGAGTCAGTCTCTCAGTTACTTAGTGATCAGTAACCAGTCCTAAATTACCCTGCCATTACTTAAAGCAAGCACCCAACACAGCAGCATGCATGCCTGATCGCTCTGGGCTAAAGTATTAATGTGAAGAGAAACCCAGTGGGCATTCATGAAGATTGGTGCTTAGCTATAAGTACATTGATTGTCGTTACTGTCATACCTTGTGGTCGTCAGAATGGAAGCAGCCTAGATCCCAGACCATTGTCTCATGAAATGCCACAAAAGAGCTACAGCATGCAAAAGAAGGAGCAATCGGGCATTGGCTCATCTTGACTTTCGGCCTGTCAATGGTCGTGAGCACCCGTCAAGTCTGCCTGCAGCTGAACGAAGTCGGCAGCCTCTGCACAAGGTAAGCTGGAATCCAACGGTTCCTGGAGAACATCCGGGACAGAGAGAGAGAGAGAGAGAGAGAGAGAGAGAGAGAGAGAGAGAGAGAGAGAGAGAGAGAGAGAGAGAGAGAGAGAGAGAGAGAGAGGATAGCTGCAGAAGGGCAAGACCAAACTACTAAGAGTCGTGGATGAAAAGTGACAGACTGGTGAAAGCTGCAGCTCTCTCTCCACTCCACACACCTCTCTCTCTCTCTCTCTCTCTCTCTCTCTCTCTCTCTCTCTCTCTCTCTCTCTCTCTCTCTCTCTCTCTCTCTCTCTCTCTCTCTCTCTGTCTCTCTCTCTCTCTCTCTCTCTCTCTCTGGCTGTCTTTCTCTCTCTCTCTCTGTCTCTCTCTCACTCTCTCTGTCTCTCTGTCTCTTCCTCTCTCTGTCTGTCTGTCTCTCTCTCTCTCTCTCTGGCTGTCTCTGTCTCTGTCTCTCTCTCTGTCTCTGTCTCTCTCTGTCTCTCTCTCTCTCTCTCTCTGTCTCTTCCTCTCTCTGTCTGTCTGTCTCTCTCTGGCTGTCTCTGTCTCTGTCTCTCTCCCTCCCTCTCTCTGTCTCTCTCTCTCTCTGTCTCTCTCTCTCTCTCTCTCTCTCTCTCTCTCTCTCTCTCTCTCTCTCTCTCTCTCTCTCTGACACGCGGCAAGCAGACTGTCGGGATGCTGTTGCTATCCGGTTAAACTAACTCGTGAGACCGGAAGATCTCAATCCCATATGCTTCACTCACACATGCACACACACACACACACACACACACACACACACACACACACACACACACACACACACACACACACACACACACACACACACACACACACACACACACACACACACACACACAGGCATGTAGGCACGCACACCCAGTGTCCATATGACTAAATGCATGAGCGGCTCGTAGTGCATTCGTGCTGTAACTACTTTAGGAGAGCCAAGTAGTTACAAGAAACATATAATTAGTAAGCCAGGATTTCACCTGTGTTTCGGTACCTTTTTCCAGTGCTGTGAATTCTAAGGATTCTTGATTAAAGTTGAGTCAGGTTTGTAGTCCCCCTTTGGTGACCGACCATTAGGGGCATGCTGGAAGGTTTGATGCCTGACGCTCTGTTTCAGCCTTCACATGACTAAAGAAATGAAGGCCAAGGTTTAGCTACTTACCTGGCATAATCCTGTCCTGGTGGGTAAGCTTACTGGCTGCCATAGCAGGCCTGCTAAAAAAGCTTATATATGTGTGCACGCACATACACGTGTGCATGCATTTCTGTCTGTTGAGTGTGTCTGTGTGTATGCGTGTGTGTTGAGTATGTTGCCGTGCACGTGTGTGTGTGTGTGTGTGTGTGTGTGTGTGTGTGCCTGCATGTGCAGGCTGGCATGTCCACTGCTGTTACCAGGGCTAAGCTGGTGGTTCAGGAGAACTACGTTTTGACGGCCGAGTCGGGGAACAGCTAAAAAGATGAGGACGACCACTGCTGTCGATACTGCTACTGCTGAGCCACTGTGTTGTAATTGCTAGTGGTCCTAAATATAAGACTGAAACCGGTTTGGCAGTTCTGCTGGGAAATTACTGCTGCAAACGTTTTATGCGAAACCTGAGTTTGAAAAGCTAGACCTAGCTCCCCTGCCTTCCTCATCCCACCCCGATGCCCCTCCGGCTGCTGGACTGCTGGCCAGAGCTAGTCAGACCAATTAGTCAGGGCAATGCTGGCTGCTAGCAGATGCAGCCCTTGAGCCATCCTCTGATACTGACTTCGGCTTATGGCCGGCGTCTGTGCAGGCTAATTTTGCCACCCCTACACTGCCAAGCAAGATGCCAATGGAACTAGGGCAGCTGGTTTATGCAGCAGATCTTGAGGCTCGCACTCTGCGAATAAAAGAAGAAAACGGAAACGGAGCAATGCGCTCGAGCTAAGAGGAGTTTGCTGTTTGTTGTGCTGCATGTATACAAAGGGGTGGCAGAGGCACTTGATCAGTGCATTACTTTTTCGCTTAGCTAGCCGAGCCATACAATTGACTTATGGATTAAAAGTCACTGGGAGGGACTGGGTGTCCATTGTTTCACATCCGATCCCAGTAGAGATTTCAGCAGAGTAATGTTGTAGCCCGGTTGCCGGCACACCCTAAGAATATACCGGCTACAGACGAAACTGGTCAGAGTTTCTTTACAAACTGCTGCCCACCGGCTCATTCACAGTCTGCACTTTCGTCTGCTCTCGGCATGCGAATCTTGTGTTGCCATTAACTTCTCGACTGCGCCATCTCTCTGTAAACACAGTTGTTCAGCTTTTCACTTGGATTGTATTTCCCGGCAGATTTGCATGCGTGCATTAGATGGTTGCAGGAGAAGCTCTCTGCCGACAAGGGTGACCGTGGCATCCATCCTTCTGATCGCCACATTGGTAAATGTTATTTATGACTCTTTAAATGTTCTTTATGACTAAAAGAAAATAAATGTCTACCTGTACATGCAGGGCAGTGCCTGAGGAAAGTCTAACTTCGACAAGCAGGGCTTGCACAGATTGTAGGCCGGTGTCGCACCTGCTGCTCGTGAGCACCGCTCTGCTGTGCTGTCCCTCCCTCTCAGCTCCTCAGATGCTCAGATGCTGCTTTTTTCAGACATCGCATGCCCTGTGTGCAAGAAGTCGGTGCCGTCAGATGACGTCGAGCGGCACATCGTCATGTGCATGACAAAGCCAAGAGTGAGCTATAATGGTCAGTTGAAAGCTGCTGCTGTTGCACCGTACGGCACGTTTAATGAGGGAGTGTGGCCACTGCACGGCCGGTGCCGTCGACGAGCTTTGGTCTGTGCAGCCGCTGCTCGATCAACTCACGCTCTACCTTGCTGCTGCTGCTTCCGCTGTCGCCACCGATGCTGCTGCTACGCGATCGCGCGGAAGGTGCCAATGCCCATCGGTGCCCACTCTCTTCATTCGCTGATGCCAGCCGGCCGAGAAGTGCCGTGACGATGACTAGGGGGGGGGGTGCAAGAGGAAGAATGCGGTTTGAGTTGACAAGCTGGTGGACTTACAGCTGCCGGTGACCTCTTCTATATTTCACAACGCTACTTAACTGAAAAAGATTAGGCCAGGAAGAATAATTTGGCAGCGCAAGACATCCTTTTTCGAAGAGAGACGTCAGCTAGAGAGCGCCAATTTTGAGGTTTCGACGTTTCCAGTGTGAGCAAAAAAAGGTTTGACCCTTCGCCCTTTCAACCAGGTAACGCTCAACAATGACCATGTCCCACACCGACCGCCCTTTCGCTGTGTGGATGCCGTACGAGACATTTACAATTGTCAGTGAGACAAAAGTCATCACAGCTTCTCAGGCAGAATTTCGGATGCATCGTTCATTTTATGATCGACGGCTACTTGGGCTAGCCGTGACCGGTGCATACAAACTGCACGCTAAGTCTCCAAAGGATGTGAGGTTGGTTCGAGGCACAGCTAAATGACTTGAGTCAGGCGAGCTGCTCGCACAATGCGGAGACTGAGAAGGAACCGTTTCCCTTAGGTAGGCCGTTGCAATGGAGTGAAAGGGCCTAAAACTGTGTGGCAGAACTTTGCCATTGATGTGCTGCTTGTTATACAGCCAGTGCCTGTGAATAGTTGTGTTACATACCAGTTGTGACGTTTATGACAGACAAACCTAGCTGCCGAGTTTTGCACCAACTGTAAGTGTCTTATGGCATAGGCAGGTAGACACGCAAGTAAGGAGTTACAGAACTGTAGACGGGATGTCACAAATGCATCGACCAGCTGAGCTGCTCGGTATCCTAGCCTAAGCAGGCTCTCAATTTTTTCAATGGTATTTAACTAAAGTAAGCAGACTTTACTGTAGAGCTGATTTGGTCATTTAGTGAAAGATCACTTTCGAACAGAACCCAGACTACACGTAGGTACCTCAAGAGAGGATAGTGATGGCTGCAGCATTGAGACAGACACACACAAAAGGAAAGAGAGAGAGGGGAGAGAGAAGAGAGAGAGAGAGAGAGAGAGAGAGAGAGAGAGAGAGAGAGAGAGAGAGAGAGAGAGAGAGGGAGAGAGAGGGAGAGGGGGGGAAGAGCAGAGAACTAGATCAAATTCGCCAAAGATGAGCATGCACCTGCTGCCTGAAGCTGATCAGCTTGAGGCAAGCATGCAAGAGATTAGGGTTCTCCGAGGGCGCTATAACAAATGTATGATGATTATTATTATTAAGCTTTCAATCCATGCGTAGATGAATGAACAGGCTTCTCTACTCTCTCTATCTCTCTCTGCTCTATTTTTCTCTCTGTCTGTCTCTGCCCTGCTTCTCTCATTGCTCTCTGCTCTCTCTATTTTTTTTCTCTGAATCTCTCTCTTCTTTCTCTCTGTCTGTCTCTCTCCCTCCCTCTCTCTGTCTCTCTCTGTCTCTCTCTGTCTCTCTCTGTCTCTCTCTGTCTCTCTCTCTCCCTCTCTCTCTCTCTCTCTCTCTCTCTCTCTCTCTCTCTCTCTCTCTCTCTCTCTCTCTGTCTCTCTCTCTCTCTCTCTCTCTCTCTCTCTCTCTCTCTCTCTCTCTCTCTCTCTCTCTCTCTCTCTCTCTCTCTCTCTCTCTCTCTCTGCTTCGGTGTGCATAAGCTCAGCTGTGCGGTTGGGCTGGGCCACGTTTGGTTGAATCCTTGCTCAAGAGGCCTCTGCCATCCTCTTTCATTGGCGTCTCTGCTACGCACGAGGGTGCATGCCGGACGGAGTAGCATGCAGCTGTCGTTGCAATCCCCACCGGAGCTGGGTCTTATCGGTATGGGAGTCGAGCACTTTTGCCTAGTCGAAAAGTCAAGCAAAAGTACGAGCAACCTGTTCATGTTTATTTAGCTCAAGTGTCCTTGCTTCTTGGAGTGCCGTGCTTCAGTGTGATACGTGCAGCTGCCATCACCACTGTCTGGGTGTCTGTCGCTCTGAACAGTTATTCGAATACCCCCCTCCCAGTGGCTGGCCGGCCTCCGAGCACCGACCAGTTGTCTGCCACCGGTTGGCCATCAGCAGCTGCCGGTCGGTGGCCTTGCAGCAGCCGAACGCTAACGAGAGGTTCCTCCTCGTCTGATATCTGCTCGATCCGTGCTCTCGCGGCTTGTTCTAACAAATTTCGTCATGGCATTTCCGGTGTTGCCATTGCTTCTTGTAAGGTGCCGGTCGAGGGGGGGGGGGGCTATGCTAGCTTCTCGTTGGAAATACAGCAGCGATCGGCTCTTAACTAGGAAGTGGGATGGTCAGACTGTCTGGTAGCCTGGTGTGCTGCTCACTGGAATTCCGGGTCTTGCAGGCCTGCCTGTACTGGCTGCCACCGGTGCCTCGTTGGTGAGCTCCCCACCTCCCACCGTGGGAAGAATCGTCAGTCCACTTGCTGCATTCGTCTCAAATGCTAATGGTAGTCAAGATGTCACACGCGTGATAGGCAGTACACAGTCCGTCCTGTTGTGCTCCTTCACTCACTGCATCGGATTCCGTGGCTACCGCTTAGCGTCGTTGTGCCAGCTAATGTTGAAATGAACCTTTGAAACTACATTATGTTGTGGATTCAGATGCTCACGTTTTCGGAGGTTGACCATACAAACGGATGGTGCCAATTTTCTTTTGTTTCCAACTTCCCTGCGCCCTAGATACTTCCGAAGTGCAGCGACTGTTGCCTATTGGCATGCTCACGGGATCTGTTCTAGGTCCCCCTCATTTTACAAGCGGTACTCTCCCTCTTGTCCATGTCGTGGCCGAGCAACATATTGACTATTAAATTGCTATGCAGGCGGCACACAGCTGTTCCTTTGCTTTTAACCTTACCTGCCTTTCAGTAAATCAGATCCTCAAAATTATTTGCAGCTTTCGTTACCGATTCATACTTTAAATGGAACCTTGGTGTATTAAATTAAAGGACAAAACCCAATTAAGTAAAATGGGCAAACCTAGTGTTATTTGGAAACTAGAGACCCTCGCCTTCAAAATTGGCTCATTCATCCTCTTTCCTGTGATCTCTGCATGGCATCTGGACGAATCTATTCCTAAGTGAACATTCGCTTGATGACCATATCAGTTCCACAGTCATTTAAAGCAGTGGAAGAGTCTTTTATCATCCTGCTTGCAGCTGGCAATAAAATATTGCCCAGCTGGATTCAGACCCACGATCTAGGTCTGCTAGCTTGCAGCTTCATAACATTGATCAATTAGGCATGCTTGGATTAGAATGCCACGGGCGACTGTCCATGAACTTTAAACATCACCTCCAGACTTTGTGTGCACTCTACTTGCTGGTGCTCCTGCCTTTGACATATAGTGCAAACTCGGCTAGGCTTAGTTAAAAATTTGCAACGTGCATTCTGCAACACTTCTGTCTGAACTGCACTGGTCGCATCAGTCACTTGTAAAACTCTTAAAACAATCTGCTCCTCACATCACGGGCATCGAGTTCACTTAGTGACGGAGGGATTGGCGGACTTTCTCGCTTTAATTAGTAGAGATTATTATTATCGTGCTGGCTCAGCTGATAGCCGGCCACTTGGTATTTAGACATTCCAAGCCCAAGCAGAGCACGATAGCGTGTTGGCTGCAGATGTAGCAGCTTTCGTTGCTTTGTCTTCAGATGATGTTCTCATTGAAAACAAAGGGGAGTGTGCCATCTGCTTTGAGGAGTTGGCTGCCGGTGATATGATAGCCCGACTACCGTGTCTCTGCATTTATCACAAAGCGTAAGTGCCACATCAGACAAGCTGCCTGCATTTTGTATCGTTTGCTGCTAGAATCTATATTCCTTTGCAGTGGGTATTGCAAGTAAATTGTATAAACAAGCATGATACTGCGTGGCTGTCATCTGAACCTAATCTATGAATGTATGCATTCCCATCTAGCTCCACAAAGACTAAGCAGGTTTTATTGTGGAGCTTTAGTGCTGAAAGCTGGAGTGTATTTCGGTGAGCTTGTGCTAGCCCACAGACTTAATCTCAAACTGCAGTGAGAATGTGACAAGCCGGCAGGGCGATCGAAGATGGAAGTACCAGTACAGGGATGGCTGGCTAGGATTGGCACCTGGAGAAACTGAAGGAATGGGGAATGCAGATTCACAGTTTAGGACACTCCGAGGGAAAGCTCGTCTCAAGTAGTCTTAATTTGAAAGACTGAAACAGCTAATTTATTATGCTGAAAGGCTGTGTTGGTACGAGAACTGGCACAGTAGTTCAGGTTAGGCATACAGGAGCCAGGCTGTAATAGGCCTTGCAGGACAAAGTAAGAATTTTTTTCTTATTGTTGATAGAAAAGGAGCTATAGCTACAGCTCAGCTCTATAGCTACAGCTCCTTTGGCTTAGGAGTCACATGACTGATTTTCTTGGACTTGAATTCAACGTAATAATAATAATAATAATAATAATAATATTGCACTTGATAAAGCACCCTCAGAGAACTTAATCTCTTTCTAGGGGCTTTACATTTGCTGCAAAGTGATATGCAATAGAATAGTAAGTAAAATCATGCTTGAAAAACAAACAAAATGAATAATATGGTTAGGGGTGACATGCACAGGATCAGCATGCAAATGTGGTAGCGGCCATACTCCACAACTTTTAGAAGCTTAGTGGTTTTTTTAGCGGATATCTAGTCTACATCGCTGTAGTCTAGTTTAAAGAGAAGAAGAGAGAGACGAGAGGGAGTGGGGGAGAGAGAGAGAGAGAGAGAGAGAGAGAGAGAGAGGAAGAGATAAGGAGAGAGACCCACAGAACCATCGATCTATGAACTTGAGCCATCCACTGAGGTGGTATGTAGTAGTACCTAATAATGGACCAGGATTGAACACGGTAACTAGATGTCGAGGCGGTCATCAGAATTAGACTTTTAAACGCCAAGCAATAATGTCTTGGACGTGTGATGCAATGTACACTTGTACTCGTGGCTTGCATTTGCCATTCTATAAAGCCCATAAGTTGAAGAAATGCTTACTGTATGTTAGTGGTCCACTGAATGGGGAATCGTGATCTTGGGGTCAGGTTGACCAGAGCTAATCTTGGTCAGCAGTCCAGGCATTCCTGTCGGTCGCTATGGCCAATCTGGATTATGCCAACTGCCTCAAATGCTTGACGTTGGAGTTCGTTATAGCTAATTATCGATCCAACTTCAAAGGGGTGAGTCCAATAGTGCTGCCCATAAATCCAAGTATAAGAAAAGCCTGATCATGTACACTACATCGGTGGCTCACTAATAAGACCGCCTCGAGTGGCATTAAGTCTTGATCTTGTTGATTAAGGGGCTTGGTGGTATTGGCAGCACAGGGAGTGGTTATAGCCATTTCCCTGGTTACCCAGAGCTCTCGTGTTTGTATGCCTTTCTCATCTAAAGCTACAATTTAGGGCAAGTTGGGCTGTTGAGCAGTTAATAACATTGTTACCTTAAGTATTATACGATGTTTACCGACAAAGGAATTTCAAAGCAGTTTTATAAGACGGGTATTCCCACTTCGTCTTTACATGGGCAATGCTGAGGTAGTACAGATGGGTCACCGGTTGCTGCAGCACGGCTGTCGCTGATCGAGTTTCTGCCTACGTGCCACACCGGCGCATATCAGGCGAAGCAGCCTAGTTGTAACCTCTGCCGACCGAGGCGTGGATCGGTCGGCAGAAATGACCGTTGGCGAAAGCACACGAGCTAAACAGCATCAGCCGAACAGTATTACAGTAAGGCTGTGCCAGCCCCAGCCCTGAAATGTCGGTATCCTTATGTTGCTTGCGCTGGCATTAAGTAGGTCGCATTTTTTTCGCAAGCTGGCATTCTAAGGGGTTTTCATTTAAAACAACTCGTTTACGACTGCCGTTACTCTAGCGCCAGTTTTCAGCAGCATGCATGCACATATATGCATGGACTAGCTGCTGTCAGCTATACCCATGTCCAGTGTCTGCCTCTCCGGCTCCGAAAAGCGATCGAGTCCAAGTGCAAAGCGATCGAGTCCAAGCTGTGGCTGACTGGAGCCGGTGAAGAGCATAGCTGAGTCTGGAGCACAGTCGATGCAGTAGCATATGACGTTTGGAGTAGTAAGTGCCAGGGAGCAGCCGGGCAAGAAGGTACAGTCATTGCACAAGAATCGGGGCACCGAATACCACAGTCGACGGTCGGCAGAGCAAAAGCTTCAGTTGCCTGTAGCAGCCTATACAGTGAAAGAAAGGGAGAGCTGCCCTGGCATGTTCTGAGGGCAGAGAGGGGCTCAGGCTGGGCCATCGTTAAGTGAGTAGAATTTAAAAAAATCAGACGTTCGTCGTACGTGACCCCAAAAGTACTAGCACTCTGAAAGACTGCATCTCCAATTAAGAGATTGCCGAGTTATTGATCCCCCTTATGCTCATGTTTCTTAATAGGACGGGGTTTATTGTCATTTAAGTTGAGTAGCTTAGCTGCTGTCCAAGACGTAGAGCACCGGCAAGGCATAACTATTAAGATGGTAGACTTGCATTGGGAATACATGACAATATTTGACCAGCTGCTCTGTGGGAGGCCCGGCTTCCCTGGTGGCCTCAAGCCACCCTTAGCAACCTGCTGTAGGTCACTTTACATGGCGTTCTTGCAAACAGTCCCGTCTTATTAGCGAATCCTGTCTTATTAGGGTCACTGCTAAAGTTTAGCCAGACCCGAGCTCGAAAATCGCAGGGAAGAATATCCTTTCGTGGCACAGCAGGGCACTCTGCAACCGCTCTGCTCATCCAGCTTGCCATTCGAATATGTGCTGTACGTTTGGCTGTCGGGCAATACCAGAATTGTCCACGAGGAATGCTGCCACTCGCGTAGGAGCGGGACGGCCCCTGTAGGCGGTGGCCCGGTGCACCGCCAAAACGGCATAAGTGTGGCACGGTGCGAGCGACGTCGGCACCCACCGGTGTTTGCTGCAGTCGCCCAAACGAACTCCGCTGGCTTTGCAGGTGCATAGAACAGTGGTTCCAAAAAAGTCGCTCGTGCCCAGAGCACCCGCTGGACTGACTCGGCTGCTCTGCTGCTGCACGGTCAGGCTCTGTTTCAGCAAGATGTCTGCAGCTCGTACGGGCATCGCAGGCCGGACGCTGGCTGTATTGAACTTCCGGTTGTGCATCGGCTGCCTACTCGTGTTTGCGGCCCGTAGCATTCTGCAGGAGCCCCGATTACTGTGCCCCGCAGCTGCCGCACGGCCAGAGGAGCGCTACGTGCATACCGCCGGGCGATCGTATGCTTTCACACGCTCTTCAGCTGCATAGTTCCCATAAGGGCATCCTAAAGGGCAAAAAAATGTGAAGGCTCGAACGACGCAATCCAACTGACATGCACCGACAGACGTCGACTGCACTCTTTCACGATGCTCTTGGCACTTCCTGACAGGCGATCCTTTGCAGCCGCTCTCGACTGCTGCTAGCGCGTGCACCAGACGCCAGAGCCTCGTGGCCAAGACGCCACCGTCGTTAGGCGCACGTGCCGAGTTCAAGAGACAGGATTCAAGTTGCCGCTAGGTGGCCACCTACCACTGCTCCGCTGCTGCTGGAAAACGCCTTGGTGGCAGGCCAAGCTGACAACCAGCTGGCTTGGGTATCATCAGTATGCTTTACTTTAGAGCCGCTGCGTCACTGCAGCGGGAAGCACCTTGCAAAGTACGGGCAAAGAAAGTTTGCACGAGCCTGACCTGTCAAGCATAGGTGACTCGCTCGAGGTCAGTTTAATAATGAGGGGAGTGTGAGCCTGCTCTCCGGCCCTACTACGCTATCTAGTCGGCATAAGATGAGCCTGCCGAGTACCATACTGTGACTGATGCTCCAGGACGATGGAGGTATTGACTCTCTAGAGCCGGCACACCTTAAGGGGCCGTCGGGCGCCTTATGCCCGATACCGTCTGCAACGGCCCGAGCAGAGCTAATGTGCACGTGATGGACAGAGCATTCACTGCCGAACGCTTGCAAGCCGTCGCACTGCTGGCTTTTAGGGTCGGTGGACCGGTCAAGCCTGCGCTACGCTCTCTTCTAAGACTCTACCAGGCAGGCAAACGTGCCAGCCGGTGGGGAGGCCTCCGTTTTGCTGTGCCGTGCTGTTTCTTCGCGGTGAGGTTTGATGTTTATCATCAGATTGTGGCATGCTTATTTTGTATTCATCAAGTCTGGAGTGGCCGAGCCGAAGCACCAAGCCAGCAGCATGCCCTCACTGCTTGCTCAGCTTGCACGAGCCAGGGAGAGGGTGTGGGGTGGTGAGGCCCGGTGGGCTTTGATTCGGCCACCTCCTCATCTCTTCTGGCCACTGGCAAATTTTAATAAATACAGTCAGCATTTTAAATCAGGCCTTTCAAGTCACCAGCGCTGACTTGTGCTGTCGGCGAGCCGTCGCTTCCACAATTGCAACAGCACGTCACGTGGCCGTGTCACGTGCACCGACGGTACGTGAGTGGTGGCATCCTCGATGACCAAGCACCGGCTTGCTAGGCCTCGAACCAGCTCGAGGCCTCTACTGCTGCTAGGCTCTCGGCAAGCATGCAGGTCATAGATCAAGCACCGCCACAACGGCACGGGCCGGCCGTTTCTGGCTAAGACCTTCGGATGGATGGATGACTATCCACTACTTTATGTCCATGAAAGGTAGATCTGTAAGCAGCAGCAAGTTCCTGGGCAATGGAGCTGGTGCTGGTGCTAGTATCGTGTACCGCAACCTTTCCATGTCCACGTGCGTTCTGCAATTGACACGTACACAGATTATGCATGCATGCATACTGGTCGACATGCATACTAGTCGACGTGTCGTAGAGGAAAATTATTATGGCATACAGTTGCTTACAGGCAAAACATAACATCGCTCAGGCAGCACTGCGATGTTCTTTGAAATGTTGTCGGAAGTGCAGCTCAAGAGACTTGTACCATTCGACCGATGGTCGCGAAACTGCCTTGCTGAAAATTTCTCTGCAAACTATTCGAAGCTGTTCCAAGTTTCTGCTTACCGGCTGCTGGCTGAGTCAGCCTTGGCTGAGCCAGCCAAGGCCGCACCGTTGCTTGGCTTACGACATATGGCCTCCCGGCTACACTCAATGTATCCGCACTCATGAGACACTTGCAGGAGCAAATTGAAGTTTTGCCAGACTCGTATGTGCGTGCCACCATGAAGATCGGCGTGTAGCTGCTGTGTAACAGCAACGTGTAACAGCTGCTTACTTGCAAGAGAAGAATTTAGACGAGAAATACCCGAGGGCCTTCGGCTACCAGGGCTACACTAAACACTCACCGAACCCAAGAAAGTGAGATGCTGCTTCTTATACTTGAGCTGTCGTCAGCAGCTGCCCTGGTGATGGGGAGGTGGGAAAGTGAGCTTCCTGGCTCGAGTCCGGTAGCTTTTTCGGTAGCTTTTTTTGTCCGGTAGCTTTTTCCTCCATACCCTGGCCTCTCCTCGGCACATTTTAAGTCAGCCTGCATTCTCAGCGACAGAGCAACGTAAGTACCGGAACACATATCGACTCTCCAGACAGAACATAATGCAGCAATGTGCTTAGAAAACGCTCTCCTCCATTTTTCATGGCACTGGTAAGGATCTAAATAAATTGCAATTGGCCATCTTGCCTCAAAAATCCATGCAGCCTCAACACACAGCTGAGCCTGCTTGCTGATGACATCAACCGTGACAAGCACACACCATATCGACATAAGCCAAAGCCTTTCAGTGACCTACATGACAAGCAGTTCACTGACCTACATGACAAGCAGTTCACTGCAGCTCTACTCTGCAGTCTACAAGCAGATTGGGCAGTCACTGTATTATTACTATTAACTCAGAAAATGTAAAGCACCTAGAAAGAGATTGAGTTCTCTGAGGGCGCTTTATCAAGTGTATTATTCTTATTATTATCATAACTCAATTGATCCCAGCCACGTGAACCCCAAGCATGTGCTGGGAAGGGAGGCAAAACACGCAGATAATGCACAGTCGAGATGACAAATACAGAAGTCTGGTGTGCTGAAGGACCCAACTACAGTAAGAGGGTAGCATGAGGGGAAGGATATGCGAGCTGACAAAAGAAAATTATAAGGCTGTTTTCAAACAGCATCCGAGTACAACAAAGCAGGTGATAGAGGGGAGACAAATGCAGAAGGACCCGAGAGCAATGAAAAAGGTGTGGCATGGAGATTAGCCACGACGACCACCGAAGAACACTAGAACACAATAGGACTCAAGAACAATGACGACGGTACTGAAGAGGGGATGCATGAACCACACACCACTAAAACTGCTATTACGGCAGGATTGTCAATATGGATATGTATTAGAAGATAAGAATCTCAATAAGTCCAGACGTTGAAGTGAAAGTGCCTGCCACAATTTACCCATAGAGCGCATGACCACTAGCTCGAATTCGAAGAAGAAATACCCTGGGGTGCTTTGAAATACAATGTTGCTGTGATTGGAGGGTGCCGTTAACTAAACACGGGCTTCCAACACCGGGAACCTCAGGATCAACTACTGTGACTGAAGTGGCACATTTAAGCTGCCCCATTTCCTTGCCTTTCAAGCAACAGAAGTATCATGATAGGCATGTGGGATATTTACTAGACGGCATAGGTTTAGCGATCAATTCTGGTCAATTTAGGACAACTTTTTTATCCCATCTTACTGCTAGCAAAAATGTAATGACACGTAGTAAGTAGCACATCAACTTACATCACCAGGAATCCTGCAACGTTTGTGTATACGATATCTTCCTCTGTACTTTCAGCCACACTGATGCTAAGTACTCGATGATTCAGTGATGGACCTAAGGAAAAAAGAAATATCAATTAATGGCATCAGCTGCAAAATCAATTCTTTATTATTTAATCAATTTTATAAAAGAGTACCAATGAATGACTTACTAGGTATCATCGGCACCAGTTTCGTCTTGTTGTCAGGCATTGAGGTTCCCATGGGCATGAGTGATGCTGGTAGGTCTGGTGCTACAGAAAATTCAACACAGGACTTATTAACCAGACATGTTGACTTATTAATATGTATACATGAACATTAGTCTGCATCTATGCCCACGGGTTTAAGCCCATGGGTAAGGTGACACTAAAACTTTATGACCCCGGTTGTGGGTTCGAGTCCTCTAGCTGACAATCCTGTATTGCCACGCTGGTGATAGTGGCTAAGGATCTTCAGCTGAATAAATGAGACCGTTAAATCAGCTAACCTTTACCTTTATTTATTCTCTTTAGCCTACTGGATGGCCAGTAACGTTTTAAGAGCTTAACGACGATAAGACCAACTTATAGTTATGGGTAAGGCTAGTGTCCCCCTCCTTGAAGACCATGCCATCAAATTCGGTAAATCTAGGATCACTCCAGTGACATTCCCGGAATCAGAGAATGCTTCTTCAAAACAACCTGCCATTTCATAAGCACACTGCTTCCTAGTTACCTACTTTCAGCTAAGGAACATTGATAAAATCAGTCTGCTTAGATAAGTGAATGACAGCACAACATTTCACACATTTATGACATTGCATCTAAAGTACTACAACTAGCTTTGTTCAGTACTCCCAACCTGTTCCCGGAATCGTGTGCATTTCGAGCAAAACTCAGTAGCACGTCTAGTCTTCGGGCAACGGTGTAGCTGCCACATCACAACTCGTATATCCGAGCTTCACTGGCATCATATCAAGCATCGAATTAATTCCAAGATCCTGATTCTCTCTCTCTCTCTCTCTCTCTCTCTCTCTCTCTCTCTCTCTCTCTCTTCTCGATCTTAATCTCCATTCCTCTCTCTCTAATCTTACTTTCACAGGTTGCTTTACTAAACTTCAACAGCCTACCTCTCCGACCTCCTTGTACATCCAGTATCAAGGCATATTGGCTTCCACTAAGCTCCTGTTCCTCGACTAAATTGAAACCTTTCGTGACCTGGCCTTTAGTTTGCAAGTGGTGAAAGCTTTCGACTATCTCCAAGCTTCTGTCACCTTTTGCACTGCCCTGGCATCAGTTATGTCTCAGCTAAGACACATCGGTTTCATACTGCTTTCCTTGTACCCGGTGAATTTGTCTTTTTTTGTGCCAGCAGTATGCTGTGTGCATGCTTACTATGCATGATTCAGTGCATGTTACTAGCCAGGAGTCCTACTAACCTGTGATCCTAAGTGACTTCTTGTGTGCTTTCGCATGCTTGCCTAAGCACAATACTTGTGTATGAGTTGCCATGCTTGTCTAAGCATAATATATTGCGTGCCATTTAACCTTGTTAGTTCGGCAAGACAAGTGCTGTGTTCTTTGTTATGGTAACTTGGAAGTGTGCTGGACACTCATGCTTAAACTAAAATACGGCATAAGTCCTAAACTGAAATTTCTTCATAGAACGAGAGTATTAGTGCATTAGCTGGAAATCACTCCTTTATACGAGCAGGCACATGAACATGCTGAAATTAAATGGCAACGCAAGGCAGATCATGCCAGCATACGAAAAGGATTCGATGAATGCAGTCACAATGAGACAAAATTACTGCTGTTAACTGCAGAATGGCTAACGGTGTGGGGGCGGCTCATAAAACACCAAACCTACCACCAGCAGCTCACCATGCTACTGCATAAGAGCCGCCTACAGGCCCGGAACAGTCAGTATTAATTACATCACATCGACCTTTACGAACGGCAGGGTAACAGTAAACAGGTCTAATCCTATACGTGTCATGCGGAATAAGAAACTGCACGGCCACTTGACAGTTCATAGAGAACTTGCAACATCAGAAAATACCTACGAACCTCCAATTAAGAATAGCAGTAACAATAATAATTGGACATAAGTATAGTGGGGGGGCACTAAATATCTTACTAATCACTTTACATAAAAAGACGGTGCAACGTATCTACCTACCCCCACTATTTCCCGAGCAGCAAGTTGTAAAGTACCTGAACAGGGATATAGTTCACTTGGGGCGTTATGCATACAGTAAGTCATTATTATTATTACTATTATCACTATGCTAGTTACGAATTTCTGCTCAAGGTACTTAGACAGCCTTTTAAGTTTTGCTATCACATCTGACTTATTTACAAAGTACCAAAGACACGGCCTTTAAAGTAAAAATGCATCAACATACAAGAGAAGGAAACCAGAAGTCGATCTACTGTCGCACTGACCGTGCTGACACCTTCCTACTTACCACCAACTTTGAAAATCTTGACATCCGAAAAGTTCACTGAGAAAGTGTGCGGGAAAAGTGTATTCTTAATACCGTAGAAGTATTCGCGAATTTTATTATCTCGTGCCTCGGCACGGACTTCTTTCGAACGTTCCACAACCTATGACGGAAAAAGAAATAGCACTGCAGTTATCCCGGATGTAGCCACGATTAAGACCGCAATCCAACCTTGAACTTATCTGAGCAGCCGATCATACTGAGGCTTGCTGCCCAACATGCAAAGTGAGTCGATCCAACAGGAGGGGAGCCAGGAAGCACCCTTTCCCACGACCCAGCAAAATCACACGAGCGATCGAAATCCGCTTTGCTTGCAAGCAGCATGCACGATGCATACCCCTCCGGATTTCTGCAGATGCACAATTCGTACAAAGTGTGGCATAACACTGCGCAGCTCTGCATACAGCCGCTCCTGGTCTATGACGACTATGACGTCCACTTCGAATGCCTCGGCCGCACGCACCAGGCTTTTGTATCCACCACCTCGGATCCAGCCACAAGTATTAATCACAATCCCACTGATGTTGGCTGCAGCAAACCCAGATGAAAATTAGTAAAAGCATGATAAGAAAGGCTATTTGGCGGGGAGAAGGATTAGCATCAGACAGCAGAATCGCAAGGTCTTAGTAGGGGTGCTACATGTCAGGGCATGCTGGAATGCAAGTCTACCCATGAATACCACACAAAGCACCGACCACCGACACACAGCAGTAAAACAGATACACACCTTGCTGATTAGAACATCGCAAGCTGACCACTTCGGAGAGGCGGGCTACAAGCTTGTCGTAAAGAGTTAGATTATCGCCGGGACTCTTGTGACCAAAGTGAAATACCAAAGGTGCGTTGACAAGAAACCCTTCTTCGATGTCAGCCGGTCGTTCAACAATAAGGGCGCCTAAAGAGTAGCCACTGTATCACCTCAAGCGTGGAACCAAACGCCACTGTAGCTATACTGCAGGTCAGTGGGCAGCAACGATGTATTACGACCTAGCCAACCCAGCTCAACATATTAGGACAAAAACTTATCGGGATATACATACCAATAGTTCCAGGAATAGATATTGACCCCTGCCAAACACACAAAAACATTTTTCAAACAATTTCATAAAGACGTGACAGGATAGCATTGCATTAATTACAAAAGATCCCAGGTGTATAAATAATTTACCTGGCCAACGTCCAAATCGACATAGATAGGCGATCGCCGCATCCTTACAGCATAGTTAAGCAACAGCCGACACAGAGTGCTTTTGCCAACATCAGTGGGCCCCGTGACCATGACCTGAAGCGCCGAGCAGTCTTCAAAGGATTATCATAGCGAGGTGCCAAAGCACACCGAACGTGGTGCTGCAGTTACAGCAGCAGCAGTGGTATATGCAGCAGCAGGAAAGTGGCCGAGTAGCGATGGTGGCGGCAGCAGCAGTAACGGTGGCAGCTGAAGCGTCAGCAACAGGCAGATGCAGCGACTGCCGCAGGTAGCAGCATAAGTGGCAGTGGCAGCAGCAGTGAAGCAGCAGGCTTAGTGGTAGCAGCCAAAACAGCATCCATACCCTTGGCCCTCGGCCACTTTGTCTCTCAGCTTGCTGACGTAGCTGTTCGAGCGCATAGTGAGTGTTGACATAAGACAACATAGGCGTCTGTTTGGCCACGTAGGCAACTTCCGTTCGACCAGTGACGTACTGACGAGATGGCGGATGAGGAAATCAACATTTAATGAATGACGTGTGCAAGCACACTGCGAGATACTAAGGAGGAAGCACAGCTGAAATGGACTGCTAAATCGAAACACGTAAGTAGGGGAAAGACCATGAGATGCAAGTAAATAGCAGCAGTCAACATATCCAGCATACAAAGAGTATTAAGACTATACAATCTCCTAGCACAAAATGTGTTTTATACAGTCAAACGCACACGTGCTTAGAGAGCTTATGTATATCCCCATCAAGCGGCAATCATCTGAGCAGACAGGCTTAATATTTTGTCTGAGCACGGAAAACATGCGCGCATGTTTTAATTTGTTTCTCTTATGAGGGCCGAGGTTATACAAGCATAGGTATCTACTTTAATCGATGGAAACTAGGACCGCTCCTATTCTTTATAACATCGTGTATTCGCCAAGACAATGACTCGATCAGCTTTCGGCAAGCGTTCGAAGTAAGGCACGCCCACGGCTGCTAAAGCCGACCCAAAAAGCTGCTAGGGAGTCTGAGACAGTTCTCGGCTTTAAGTGTGCTCCAATCTGAGCCGTGCAGGCTCAATGCAGTCGAGATCAGGCGATTGGCTTGGTCAACTAAGGACTCGGACACGTGTCTGCAAAGAATTGCTTTGTTGTGCTCACGGCATGCTTAGGGTAATTTCCCATTAAACGAACAAGAGTCTTTCACGGCAGGATATCTTGCACAGGGCAACACAACATTTCGGACAGTGCCTATGAGCACATTCCCATCCATAATCACGTTAATTTGAAGACGAGCGTCGTTGCCGTAAGCCAAAACAGACTATCCAAACAAGCACACTTACCTTACATAAGCATATATTGTAAGCAGTTCGGGTGGTACTCTTCACCGTATTGCAGCTGATAAAAGTCCTTCGTTTGCCACCTAAGTGGATTGTGAATTCACTTCGTTGGTCGATAAAACACAGCTCCAGCAATGAGCTTGAAAGTGGGCGTGCTGACACACTCACTGCTGACGGCTTTTAGCTGTCACTCGCTAATTGAAGGCTTCCAATTGCCGACACTTAAATAAATGCCATGCTATGAAAGCCGCTAACGAACCGTTTCGACACTTACAGCTTTGCCCGGTGCTTCTTCTAAGGACTTTCGGAGAGCTCAAAGTAAACAGGTTTACTTTGACCGTGTGCAGGCAGCTTAGTCGGGCAGTCATTTCTTTGTGTCGTGTGGCCAGCCAGAGCTTGGGTAAGACGTTCATGCTACCACCCTGAAAATACTTCTTAAGGTTATAGCTGACAGTCACCTCACCAGTACCAAGCTTCCTTGCTACTTTCACATTGCTTTGACACATTTTATCATAGGGTACGATTTGACCTGTCATTTTGCCAATGATTTCCTTCGGCTTTTCCATGGCAGCAGAACAGCTATTTTCTTGATCCTTACTCATATGTTTTTTAATTTGCCACGAAAAAGTGATGACACCAGATGCCCAATAATAATGGTTGCAAGCAAGCACAGCAGCAGCTAAAACAACTGTTCAACAAGCCGGAACAAAGCTAAAACAGGCGAGCGAAATACAACAAAGGATATTTTCAATTCGCAGCCATGGAATGTGAACACAGCAACTTTTGCACATGACGGGAAGTTGTACTTTTTGTTAGACGTTAATTCGCTGCCAAATATTTCGGCATATCCGTGAAGCAACTAAAACAACATTATATGAGTAAAATGCAATAAGGTAAGGCATCGTGATGCCACACAGCCGGGCAGGGCTAGTGCATACATTTTGTTTAAACAGTACAATGGCATGCACCCGAGCTCATAACCTATGCCATCACTGCTGATACATCAGTGTCAACCTGATTGGAGCACTTCCTGTTACACAAGCACTTATAGAGAAGCCAGTACTGTCAGCCAGCAGCTAGTCATCATCATACGATTTCATTGCTCAGCAATTCATACTCCACTAGGCAGCATTCATTAAAAGCCACACAGGGTCTACTTTCACAAATCGTTCAGGTGACCTACTTCAATGCCAAATACAGGTATGAGCCAACTTCCTGTAAAGAAATTGAGATTGAATGATGTGAGCTCAACCACGAGTAGCCACTGGCTTACAGGCCAGCTCTCTTATGTCTGCGCAATCACTGCAGGCGTTAGCAGTTTTATCATGACTATAGGCAAAGCCGTGGTGGCACACTAGGTAAGGGTTGCTTTTCACGACCTCGGGTCCGAAGTCGTGGGTTTGAATCCTGCTGTGGGCAATCCTTTATTGCCACAGCAAGTGGCGGTGATAGCCATAAAGGCTCTTCTGTCGCTATACAAAAGAGGCTGTTAAATCAGCTAGCATTTTGTTAAAGGTCTGCTTTGTCTGGCTTGCAGAGGCATCAAGTCAAACAAGGGCAAGAGGGCAATCACCAACGGCACCACAAAATGTTTACTGCAGGCTTTATATGTTGAAATAAGCCTAATCAACCAAGAATTAACAGTTGCTACAAGAATATTTTAGTATGGCTGTCGTTTTTTATGCATGTTGGCACTGGTCAAAATTCATGCTCCCAGCAACAGTAGTGAATGAATGCTCGTAAGCTGGTAATAAATGCAAGATGGAACTGCGCTGACTGATTGCAGGCCAACTGTTAATTCAGTGGCAGAAGATCAGGAGCTGTGTATACTCTTCTGACATCGGCTTTCTGCACTGTAATACATGGCTCATAGACTGCTGCATAGATCGATCTGGTATAAAATACTGATATTTTTTAAATGCTAGAGTTATTTTGGAGAACGGCTACATTTGGCAGCAAGACAATGATCAGACACTCACACTGAAAGCCTATTAGAGACTTTCTGTAGAATCTGCCACTAAAGTAACAAGCTGTCCTTAATCCTTAAGTAACTCTGGAATAGGTGGGAACACTGCCTTTGTCTCGACTCTGTCTCTGCTATGATTAGGAAGAGCAGTTTAGCCAGAACAATTATTGAGATAATATTGAATGTATATGAGATAGATAAGACTGTGCCACCGAGTCTAAGAAAGGTAATAAAAACGCTGACAAGTGGATCCATTAAAACCACAAATCATGTCACTAATATTTTCAGTAGACATTAAAAATGCAGGCAGTAGGTACAACAAAGAAAGAGTTATTGTGCTAAAAACTTATTATAGCAATAATAAGACACCTGTATCGCACCCTCAGACCTAAATTTCTTTGAAGGCACTAATATTTACTGTAAAGTAAGCATGTCAATACAGTTAGTGACAACATAGCCAGTGTCAGCACGCATAGGCACATTAAAAGACAAATCACACGAACCCGGCAAATGCTGTGAGGAACAGGTGCATTTTTCATTTCTTTTTCTTTTTTAAATATTGTCGTCAGGGGGTGTCGTGACATCAGTTGGGATTGAGTACCAGGCTTTGGGAGCATACGAACTACAAGAACAGTCTTCAAAAGATTTGAGATTGGTTAGAGACACAGCTAAACTGCTTGAGTCGGAAGTGCAGCTGCATGACGGCTAGCCTAATTGGGAAGTATTTCCGATTGTTAGGTAGGAGCAAGAGAATGGAGGGGCCCAAAAGTGAAGAACAAAACCTGAAAATCGACACACTGCTTGATGGGGGCCAGTGCTAGTCGGTGAGCAGTGGCGTAATGATGTAATGTCGCAACTACACAGTTCACGACAGACAAGCCTAGCCGCTAGTTTTTCACCAACTGCAAGTGCCTGATTGCATATGCCGGAAGACCTGTAACAAAAGTCGAGACAGTGAGTGTCAAGTGCATGGACCAGCATGACTGTGCTACTGCATTCTAAGCAGGCTCAATTTTTGCAACGTTTTGTTGCTGAAAGTAGGCAGACTTGACTATGCAGCTGACGTGGCCACATAATGAAAGGTCATGCTGAAACAGAATGCACAGATTGCATGCAGAGAGCTATGCCGGCTGAGCCCCTTGTGAGTGTTAGGCTTTCTAATTTCTGAGTAACACTTGAGGTTTTTCAAAATTAGTAAGCAGGTTTATATCATTCAATTAAGGAACGGTTACATGGGATCAAGAGAGTTTGAGATGCTGGAAGGCTGGGAGCAATCTTCAAGCATGTACAGCTGTGTGTCATCTTTGATAGGAATGGCAGGAGGGAGGCGTGGCAAAAAAAGCTGCTTAAGTGTTTACACGTGTTTTAGGTCAAGTGTTTACTTCATAAAGAGCAGCATAACGACAACCCTCTTTGAAGGATGAAGGGTCGTGACCTAGGGATAAGGACATACTTCTTGGGTTAGTCATGTAAGGCAACAGCAAATCTATACATCTTACAAAGAGAACAATAAATATGGGACCTGACGAGCTAGTAGTTTTGTTAGACTGAGATAAAGTTCGAGATGAAGTCGCTACTACTAGGCCTGAAGGCGGACACTAGGATAAAGTGAGTAATAGTGGGTGATGAGTTCATCGGGATATTACCTTAGAGATGGACTCTCTAATCTTACCCATCGTGTTGGAAAAGAAGCCAGAGAAACAGTCATCTAGATCACCATAAAGATCGTTCGGTATGGTGTTAACCGGGAAGTGGCTGAGGCCGGTCAATGATCGATATCGGCATATTTGGACAATGTATGATCTATGGTTTTCCTTTTTTTTTTATAGAAGCTTGACTTGGGCCTTTGCAGGGATGAATTGGTACGACCAATACTAGTCCTTCTTTCACAGTCGATGGACAGTCCGCCCTGATCTTCGTACGCTTTCTAAAGTTTGGGCTTCATAGTCCTACCTAGCTTAACGTCTGCAGCAAACCACAGGCCAACGGGACGAGGGCCTAAGTAAGAAAATCAACTCCCCCAGAACTAGGGCTAAAAGTTATGTTGCGGTTTGGAGCATTGAAGGCCGTCTGCCAGCACCAAGCAAGTGATACACTACAGATTGGAAAGTGACTATTTTATGAAAAAAGGTGCATGTATCTCTATCAGTAACTCAGAAAAGCCACAGGCATGCAAAACCAACCAAGCTTTTGTTGCAGCCTACTTGCCGGCGCCCTAAAATAATGCAATACCACCCACAAACAATTTGCATCAAAGAACTTTCATGCCTTCGTGTTTTCGAGCTCAGAATTTCACTCTACGAGATTGCTTCCCAGGTTGCTAGGACAGGTTATCTGCTGTATATGTGTAATGGGCCAGAATAGAGCGAACAAGATGTTTGGAAACTGAATGCACCCGTGCCTTTGTCTAAATACACGAAATACAAATATAGGATCACATGCAGATTCGTGCTTTGAGTTAATGACTTTTCCACTTTGCTGTACACAGCCAGAGTCACGGCAGACGACTGCGCACCTAGACAAACCATTGAGTGGGTAATGCAGCCACACCAAAAAATACATTAAGAAGCACTGGAACCGAGTTTTTTTTCAATTGTTATTTTAAACTTCACTTTCATAGAGAGCAACTGAGCGGATGTGCAAGGTGAGCAGCCATAAAGCCAGCAGCATAAATCCCTGCATGTATCCATAGTCTGCCAGAGTGATACATTCAACACCAAAAAATCGTCTCAGTATGTATGAAGTATGGCTGAATCTGCTGTGGCTATAAATTGGCTATACATATAAAAGTTTGGGTAAAAGTTTTCTACGATGCCAGGCATAACACAGTAATGTGCAGTTTTTGAAAATATCTATTGATAGCCCCAAACAAACACATGCTGTTAGAAGGTGTGGCTTTATTGAGCTGCCAGCCCATCACGATTTGTATGACCTCACTATTCTGGCCACGCATAGAGGTTACCAGCTTCTGTGGTGCCTATTCTGCTGTAGCACATTCCCAAGCCTGGGTTTTACTGAAAAGGCCGGCTACTGGTGAAGGCCAAACACCCTATCTCAGCCGTTTGTCGATATCGCTCCATAGTCGTTTGATACAAATTTGGTACAAATCAGGCGACTGGCTAGGCATACTCCATCAGCACCACACGAGGATTCGTCAAAGAGTACTCCAATGGCCTGGCAGTGTGCTTAGGGTCGTTATCTTGCCAAATGTGACGAACCCCAAGCAAAGTATTTGAGCTTCAAAGTCCAACTTGCTTGGTCAACTATAACATGAGCAAAGAACTTTTTGACGAATCCTTGTTTTGTACTGCTGATGCAATACGTACAGTAAAGGTTAAGATACTAATTATACAGCCTTATTTATATAGCAGCAGAGGAGCTTTAATGGCTATCGTCATCACTTGCAGTAGGCAATAAAAGACTACATTCAATCGGATACGAACTCACAGTCTGGGTATCGAAGTTCGAGCACCTCAACCCTGGCCCAAGACCCGGTGGCAGTAAACCAACCCGTCGCCTGATTCGAACCCGATAGAACGACTAAGAAGCAATATTGACTGGCAGCTGAGACCTGCACCAGTAACCGACCTTTTCAGTCAAACTCAGCCTCAATGGTATGTGCTACAGCAGAAAAAACACCACAGAAGCTGGTGGCCTCTACGACTGGCCAAACAAGGGAGGTCGCAGAGAATCTTGGTGGGACGACCTCACACTAAACACGTACAAACCAACAGCATGCTTGCTTTTGGGCTGTCGATAAATATTTTCACATGGTGCATATAACTTGAGTATGCTGGGCATCGTAGGAAACCCTATTATTACATGAACAAATGTATAGCCCCAGCAGTGGGATGGCCATATTGCTAAGATTTTTGCATGTCACATGCCTACGGGCTCAATAAGTTCTCAGACCTTGGAGACATCTGATGATCTGATACTCGCTGCATCACAGCTGCATGCATGAACAGTAAGTTGCGCCTTAAGGCTACCCTTGTGCACACTTATGGCTCCTTTGTTAACAAGATAGACAAGATCAGGAAGTCCATCCCTAAGATGGCAGCACCCCCCCCAATCATGTCCCTCAATTCCATGCAGCACCACAGTGTAATGTAATGTTATCTCCTGTCTGTAACTCGACAAAGCCATAAAGACAATGTGGGTGTTACTCAGGAGTTTTGTATAGCGCACTCACAGCCTAAGCGACTTTCGGTACGCATTCGGTAGCCAACAGACTTCATCTCACGCAACAAAGAGAAAGTGGGAAGCATAGCAGAGTTAGGGGAGCAGTTGAAGTAGTGAGTAGAATGGAAGTAGCAGCTCAGAATCGCTGAAAAGGATGAGCCATAGTCAGTAAGAGAAAAGTAGTTGTCGTTGTGTAAGAATTGTGGAAGCGAGTTCCACAGTCTATGACCTGCAGAGCTAAGGATTCTGTCGCCAACGGTCTTTAAGCGGAGGAATGAGACAGCTAATTTATTGTCCATAGAGGACCTGAGGGCACGAGGAGGCTGAAACTGGTGCAGCAGTTCAGCTAGGTACGAAGGAGCCAAGCCGTGGCAGTTTTGTGGGTCAGCATAAGAACTTTGCTCTGTAACCGTTGATCAACCGGCAGCCACCCTAGCTCTTTTAGCAAAGGAGACATGGGCTCAAACCTCTGGGACTTGAAAACTAGCCTTGCTGCCATATTCACAGCCAGCTGCAGTGGCCTAGTTGCTTTTTTTGGTAGCATAGCCAAAAGGGAATTACAATAATCAAGCTGAGAAAGAACTAAGTAGCTAGTTAAGTTTTTTGCAAGCCACTCTGGAAGACAGCTTCTAATCTTAGATAGGAATCGAATGTGATGGTTGGCTGTACAAGCAGTCTTCTCAATGAAGCTTTTAAAATTTAGGCAGCTATCGAAAACGACGCCTAGATTTCGAGCACGTGATGGTCGCACAATAGTCTCACCTATTAGAAAAGCAAAGCCTTTAATCCAGCCACACGCTTAGGGTGTCCTATGAGCAGCAGTTCGGTTTTATCATCATTTAGTTTCAAGAAGTTTTCTGTCATCCAGAATTGAATGTTGGTAAGACAAGCATTCAGTTTATCAGTTGCTGCAGCAGATTCCGACGGCTTAAATGACAAATGCAGCTGACTATCGTCAGCATAAAAGTGATATCCTATTCTATGGGCCTAAATCACTTTTCGCAGAGGTTGAGTATAAATGGAGAACAGCAAGGGGTTGAGGATAGATCCTTGAGGGACTCCACAGGTGACCCGTCTGGTGAGTCACACCTGACCCTCACATGACACGGATCGAACACGATCAGACAAGTAAGATTAGAACCATGCCAGTACCTTGTCTGCCAGACCAATCGTTGTCCTCAATCATTCAAGTAGGACATCGTGATCAATGGTGTAGCTGATAAATATAGCAGAGCTAGGGCAGTGACATTCCCATCATCGTTACCACATAGAATGTCATTGTTAACACGGAGAACAGTTTCATTGGAGTGCTGCCTCTTGAACCCCAAATTGAAATGTTTCTGACATTTTATTCTTTTCAATATTTGCAACCAGCTGCTTAGCGACAATTTTTTCAAGAATCTGACAAAAAAAGGAAGAATGGAAACTGGGCGAGAGTTTGCAAGGACCTCTGTATGTAATCTAGGCGTTTTAAGTATCGGCCTAACGATTGCCGATTTGAAGGACTTGGGCAGGACCCCTGTTCCCAAAGAAGCATTAAAATCTCGGTTATGGCAGGGCTAAGTTGGTCTGCCAGTGAAGACCAAAGAGATGATGGTATGGAGTCTTCAGGGGACGAGCTCTTTTTACAAGACCTTATTTAAGGTAGCCACATCGCATGCAGAAATCTCAGTAAAACTTTTAAGGATGGTAACAGGTTGTGATTCCACAATTACTTAATGCTTTATAGAGGCACGAATGTCTATATTCAAGGTCACTAGTGACCTCGTCCTGATTCATATCCCTATCAAAGAAGACAACTAGTCCTCTGGGCCCTATTCCCACAGTCCTGCTTCTACGATGCATTGATCTGCTGCTGCCATGTATAACTAACACCATAAATATGTCATTAGCCTCAGGTCATGTCCCAGCACCTTTCAAAAGACTGTAGTCAGGCCATAGCTCAACAAAAGCAACACTAGACCAAGAGAACTTGTGCAATTTCCCCCTTGTCTCCCTTCTACCATTCCTATCAAAGACACTGGAACGAGTCGTGGCAGACCAGCTGAACTCATATATTGAAACTTCAAACCTTGCAAGTAAGTTTTGGTCTGGTTTTAGAGCTAATCACACCAGAGTCAGCAATACTTCGGCTGTATGACGACCTACTTAGAAATGCAGACATATGTAAAGTATCTCTGCTTGTTCTGCTCGATCTTTCGGCAGTTTTTGATACTACTGATCACCAAGTCCTTGAGCTACGTATCATCTTGCCTGGGCATCACTGGCACTGCATTGCAATGGTTAGGGTCCTACCTCAGCTGGAGACTCCAGAACATTGATGTCAATGGACAAAGATCGTCCGAGGAACCTCTGAAATATGGGGTACCTCAGCGATCTGTGCTTGGTCCCGTTCTTTTCACGGTTTACACTCTGCCTCCTGCCGATGTGATTGTCAACACAATCTAGGCTTTCACTTCTATGCCGATGACACTCAGTTGTAACTTTGATTTCACCTCTCTCCGCCCTCTAGCATGTGGAATTCTCTCAACTCCCTTGCTACATGTGTTGATGACATCCACACATGGATGGCAGCAAACTTTCTTAAACTGAATGATGATTAAACCAACTTACTAGTTATGGGCAAACCGAGTGTGATTCAGAAATTGGAAAGGCAAATGCTTAAATTCGGTTCTACCAGCGTATCTCCTGTAGAATCTGAACGAAATCTAGGTGTCATGTTCCAAAGTCACCTCTCGTTAGACGACCACATCAGCTCCACAGTAAAACCTGCCTACTTTCAGCTACATAACATTGCTAAAATTCGGGCTTGTTTAGACAGGGATACCACATCTAAGTATGTCCATACATTTGCGACATCCCGTCTTGACTTCTGTAACCTATTCCTTGCTGGTCTTCCGGCATGTGCACTCGGGTGTTTACAGCTGGTCCAAACTCTGCAGCGAGGCTCTGCTGTCGTGAGCGTTGCAGTTGCCACATCACACCCCTTCTCGCCAACCTGCACCGGCTCTCAGTCAAGCAAAAAAAAAAATCCTAGCTGATTAAATAGCCTCTTTTTGTATAGCGACAGAAGAGCCTTTAAGGCTATCACCACTGCTTGCAGTGGCGATACAGAATCGCCTACGGCAGGAATCGAACCCACGACCTTGGGACCGAGGTCGTGAAAGCAACCGCCTAGCCTAGTGTGCCATCACGGCAATGCATCGACTTCAAGGTTTTGTCACTCACTTTTAGGTCCCTTCATTCTTTGCCTCCAGCCTACATATCAGGTCTACTGCCCCACCAGTCTAAGCGTCGTACCCCCACCTGCTTTTCGGAGTCTATAACTGTTTACCTCGTACAAACCTCAAATCCTTTGGAGACCGTGACTTTAGTTAGATGCTCCCAAAGCCTGGAACTCAGTCCCGACTTGCATCACATCTCCTGACTTGACCACATTTAAAAAGAACCTAAAAACACATATTTATCACAGCATTTAGTGGGTCCCTGTGATTCGTCCTTTATGTGCTAACGTTTGCTGATACTGTGCATGCTGCTACTAACCCCACTTGCATGCTGACCCGTGCATGTCACCCCTAACCATGTTATTCATGTTGTTTATTGAGCATGGTACTACTAATCATTCGATCGTGCTTTCTTTGCAAGAAATGTAAGTGCCTACAAAGAGACTGAGTTCCTTATTGGCGCTATATCAAATGCATTATTATTATTGGTATTATTACTATTATTATGGCATTGCTAGACACGGAGCCGTTTCGGATCACTGGGGTTCTGGCAGCAAAGCAACCAGGACTGCAGCATACTAAAAAAAAAACAGAAAACGATTAGTCATAACCCTGAAATTATTCAAGCATGTGAAAATGCAGGTTCTCACCGTCTGAAGGGAACATGAAGTAGAAAAATCAATGAGCCAGCAAATGGCATGCACCCACTACATCGCAAGGACCGGTCGACTGACTTAATATCTCTTTTAATTAAAGTGAGAATGTCTGTCGGTCGGAAAGATGGCGCCCCGACCTTGGCTAGCGAATCAGAGCACGGCATTCTTGCTGCTAGGCGCGAGACATGAGGTTAGCCAATCGGAGCAAAGCGTTCCTGATTGGCAGATGACAAGAGTTCGTGTTCGAGTTAACATTTGACTTTGAGTAAATAATTACATGTTGCACGCTGAATATGGTTGTATATTCTATTAATTAAAGCCAGAAAGTCCGATACACGGCTCGACGACCAAAAACATAGTATACCAAGAGGTAATAGATGTGTAAATTTCTGTTTAGTATTGTATTTCTACTACGACTCAGCAAAGAGATTCCTCAGGTTCATGTAGCACCCTCAAAGAACTAAATCACTTTCTAGTTGCTTTACATATGCTGTAAAAAATACTAGCTGATTTAACAGCCTCTTTTGTATAGCGACAGAAGAGCATTTACGGCTATCACCACCGCTTGCAGTTGCGATAAAGGGTCGCTCGTCACAGGATTCGAACCCGCATGAAATGCAACTGCCGATTATACCTAGTGAACCACCAAGGCTCACCGAAAGAAAACATAACAGTATGGTTAACGATAGCATGCACAGTAACAGCACGCATAAGCACACAGAGGATAATTAAGGTTTGATCCAGCAAATGCTGTTAGGAAATAGGTACGTGTTTTAGTTCCCTTTTTGAATGCCGTCAAGTCAAAAGATGTTGTGACACCAGCCAGGAGTTTGGAGCATGCAAACTAAATGCACGGTCTCCAAAGGACTTCAGATTAGTTCGAGGCACAGCTAATGATTGTAGTCAGAAGCGCAGGTGGAACGATGTCTAGCCTGATTGGGGAATAGTCCTGATAAGCGGGCTGGAGGACAATAATGAAGGAACCTAAAAGTTAGTGACAAAACCTTGAAGTCGATGCACTGCTGTATGGAGAGCCAGTGTAGGTCGGCGAGAAGTAGTGAGGTGTGGCAATAATTACAGAGTGTCAAGTGCGAATGGCATTTTGCTGGTAATTATAACTTATCTTCTCACACAAGAAAGCATTGACTTGCTCAAATCTGCCATTTCCAAACAAAATCCTCGGTTGAATCATTTGCTGGATTTACAAAGCACAGGAACACCCAGAAAAAATATTTACAGTGCTTTAAAGAAGACTGAGCAGGTTCATCCTGGCGAGGTACATCCGAAAAAATTAGAAATCAGAAATAATATCAAAACCAACTCAAGCACTTCCACAAACATCAACACTGATGATCAAGCTAAGCAAACAGCGCACCTATACTAACTTAAGGCATGTCACATGAAATGCAAAAACTGCAAAACTATGAAGACAAGACCTGAAGTAAATGCTGCAACAGTCCTTGTTCTCTGCTAGAGCCAGAAATAAACAATGTAAACAATGAGCTAGTAGTTTATACTGTGTACTACCTCAAGTGATACTGAACTACCATTCTCGACTTCAAATCTGAGTTCATTCAGCTCCTCGAGTCTGTAAGTGGTTTCCTATAACAAAAAACTCGTACAGTAAACAGCAGAAAAAACTTTTCACATAAGAAATACTGCCACTGCCACTGGTCACCTATCTAAACTTAGCAATCCCAAAAGAATGCTCATAGAAGCCAAACAACAGCAAGAATACTGTCGAGAATCGATCGGCCTCGATCACGATTCTTACTAGTGAGAGTGCTGCTAGCCCTAGGGCATATCTCCAAGTAGTGCATATGGTTTCTTTTGCAATAAAGGGTAATAAAAGTCGCACAACACTATTCTCTTCAGATCCCCTCACCGAAGCACTTTCTCTCTTCATTCACATGATTATCATCATATAAACATTATACGATCAGAAAATTGAAGATTGCTTTGATTGCAAAACCAAAACCCATCAGGGCAGCTGTGGTGTACACCTAAGCAGGAGACCAAGAACTGAAACAAAATCCTATGAACCAAGGCATCCAGTGTATGTGTGAGCAGAAACTGTTGCATTCAGTCTCCAGGCATATGACTCTGGCATAATAGAATACTAGCTATGGCACGAAGCAAACTGCTGTACATGGATGGCACGACACTAAACAATCTGAAACTATATAGAAGGGATGAACTTAAGCACCAGCAAAGCACTGCTATCGCTAGCTCGCTGTCCTTAACCATACTTTCTTGCTCTCTCTGGTTTCTCTACATCCTCTCTGATACAGGCCTGATACAGGCCAGCAGCTCGAAATGTGCCCTTTACCACAAGAAGCAGTCACGATGCAACTACTAGTGGAAATTCCAGTGAGGTTTTAGAGCAACTCACTCCACAGCAAAATTATTTAAAAAAAAAAAAGAATATTAGCTGATTCAACAGCCTCATTTGTGGAGCAGCTAAAGAGCCTTACAGGCTATCACCATAGCTTGCAGTGGGCATTAAGGGATCGCCCACTGAAAAACTCGAACCCACGACCTGGGTGGTATAGAGCAAGCAGCTTACCACTGGGCTAAGACTCGGAGGCAAGCACTGCTGCAAAAAGAATAGCGACCGAAAATTGCACAGAGGGTGGAGAGCTATGCACAGACCAACCTGAGATTAATCCCTCCAGGAGATTTGTTAATCCTTAGATAACCAGAACCGTTCGAACAATCACAGCGCCAATAACAAGGAACAAGCAAGAAAGGCTGGCAACAACATAAACTATATTTTGATGTAGCAATAACTACAGTGCCGACCTTGTGACAACTTTAGAGATATAGAGTCAAGATCAGTATGTGGCAGAACGTCCAAACATGACAATCTGGAAAATCAACGGGTTAAACACTAGGCACTATAAAATTGTGCCAAACGCCTCAAAAGATGCAGGACACTTTGCTTACCAACTGCTCAACGTTGAGAAAATTGAAAAAAAATTAAAATAATCGGACTCAGACTCTTAACATCAGCCATAGAGTAGTTACCAACGATCTTAAAAAGCTTAAATGGGAAGTATTATTGCTAGTAAAAACTAAAGTAAAAATTGCTAATACAGCAGCCTCATTTATATTAAACAGACACAAATTAGCAACACTTCACCTGAGTACGGTCGAGCCGGTAGCTGTTGGAATAACTGTAAATGACGGTAAACACTAAAAACTGTTTTGGTTAATTGGCCATCAAGAAGCAGTTTTTTGGTCGGTAACAAATAGCTCATGAGGACTACCGAGCAGTGCACCTGGAGAACCCTGGATGTAAATGCATTTTGTATGCCCTCACAGCAATCGGATAACTTTATTAGCGATGGCCGATTGCGGTTCTAGATTTCGGTGGCTATGAGGTAGGTATAATTCCGCTCATCCACGGGAATGCTAAACGAGTATGATAGTGGCAAAATCTGCTAGGACGCCGAATCTGATGTGGGCATGCCTTTAAATATGACCGACACCCTTTGTATCACATTTGTACACGTTATTCCTCCAATAGAAGGTGTGACATATTCTTGACACACTAGTACACTTGAGGAAGTTGGGCAGACACCCAGTGACCTTGCCCAAAGCCGACAGATCGCATGGACACGTAACCGAAATACTAGCAGCTATAGCAAAGGGAAGCCGCCTGGTGGATAATGTGAAGGGCTAGCTATGGTCTTACCATCTTAGAAAGGTAAGCAACTTAGAAATTGCTCGAAAGCTAGGGATAAGTGAGACAGCTGTCCTATAAAACATTCGGAAATATCCATGCCAAGGGCAATGGAGGTCAGGCTTGTGCCTCGCCACCCCCGGGCTTCTGCCAGGAGGAATGACAGGCTCCTGAAAATGAAGTTTGTCAAGTCCCATTCTGCATCCACTCGAGTCCATGCCAAAACACCGTTTAAAAAAAGTTTACCACCTGCACGATCCTCAGCAACGGACGATAATAACATATTTGAATTGCACCCTCAGAGAACTTAATCTCTTTATAGGCACTTCACATATGCTGCAAAAGAAGCATGAGGTGAAGGCTCAACGAACAAGGACTAGCAAGGGTAATAATAATAATAATAATAATAATAATAATTCACTTGATAAAGCGCCCTCAGAGAACTTAATCTCTCTCTAGGCGCTTTACATTTGCTGTAAAGTGAAATGCAATTGAATGGTAAGTAAAATCATGCTTGAAAAACAAACGAAATGAATAATATGGTTAGGGGTGACATGCACAGTGTCAGCATGCAAATGTGGTTAGTGGCAGCATGAAGTAGCAAAGAAAGCTCCGCTACTAATGAAAGACCATAAAGAAGCTAACCTTAAGTGGGCTTGGCAACACAGATACTAGCCGACCCAAGATTTTGGGTTAGTATTATTTACCGACGAGAGTAAGTTCACCATTTATGGTAGCTGTAAACGCCGATCCTACGTTCGATGCAGGTGTGACGAAGTGTATGCTGATGCCCACTTGCAACATATTGTGAAGCTCGGGTCCGGATCAATGATAGGGTGGGAAGGCTTGGCAGGAGTAGGTATTAGGGCACTTTACTGCATTGCAGGCATGATGAATATAGACAGCTATCTGGGAATCCTGAACAACGTTGCTGAGCCATGGGCATTACGACTGCCAGACACAAATTTTATTTATCAACAGGACAACGATCAAAAACATACTGCCACAGCTGTGCTACCGTTTCTCGAAAGACCTCACCTGCTTACAGCAGCCGAGTCATAGCCTGGAGCTTGACCTGGTTGATCATCTATAGGACAAATACAGCGTCCGCCAAAACCTCTAGACATTAACATCGGAAGTTTGTCGACCCCATGCCAGCCCCAATATCTGAAAAGATCGGAAATCAAGGAAGGGGCAGATACTACTAGGAGTGGTGCTTCAGCCACCCTTGGTGATGTTGTCATGGGAAATAAATCATGAATAAGGCAATGTTTGTTTTGACATCAATTTCACTCAGTTGGACCCTTAGGGTAGATTTTAAAACTTTCAACAGCATTAGTCGACCAGGCGGTCATAGTTGCGGTGGGAGAAGCAAAACGTATCACCGCTAGGGCACACAGCAGCAGAAGAGCCTTAACCCCGACGACCAGGACTGCTTGCAGGAGGCAATAAAAGAATGCTGTGCTGAGGTCGCCCAAGAAAGACAAACTGGCAAGACGGCTTTCACTTGATGGTGAGCCGTGATGGCACACTAGGTAAGGCGGTCGCTTTCACGACCTCGGTCCCAAGGTCGTGGGTTCGATTCTTGCGGTGGGCGATCCTTTATCGCCACTGCAAGCAGTGGTGATAGCCGTAAAGGCTCTTTTGGCGCTATACAAAAAGAGGCTGCTTAATCAGCTGGGATTTTTTTTTGAAGGTGATGGCTGAGCACTGGAATGCATCACCTCGAGAGCTGTCTGAATCGCAGGCGGCACTACCCGAGGTCATAAGCAAAGAGAAGACCGACAAGCATGGCATACTAACGAGGGTCGCCAAGTGTAAGCCGTTGCTTACTAAGTATCACATAAGCGATTTAATTAGCCGGGAATTCATAGAACAGTGAAATACCTTAAAGCTGACGCAGAGCCAGGATTTTCAGCTGGGGACAAGTCTAGCAAGATGTACATACTGGGAGATCCAAAAGTAATGAACATTAAAGTGCACAATCACAGCGTTAATTTGTCACACACTCGGGTGATTGGTCATCGAGTACAAGAAGGGTGTAATGATGTTGGTGACGGTAGGGTAAGTAGGTATAGTGTGCCCAGGGCGAAGCCGCTCCTTTGAGAGGGGAAAGCCTTTGGGAAGCCACTGCAAGTGTGATGAAACTGCGCTCATGGCACTTGCATTACGTGTATATGTATGTGAGTGTCGTTGGCTAGTTTCCACGATGTATCAAATATCATGTACCAGCAACACTTTCCCTCCCATTTTCTTCTCCTCCCTTCTTTTAATGCATCAACAACAATGACCGTTACAATACAATTGAATTATCACAAAATCAGCTACCTGACCAGCCACCTGTTGGTAAGTACGGCGTCCTTTTAATAGTATCGCTTCTGTAGCACTTTTCTCAACATCCTATCTAAGTATATTGACAACAGCAGCCCTAGCAGCAGCAGGTATGACTAGTTTAGAGGCTTTAATTGCTCCGAAAACATTCACAGTTGACGCAGCACCTACGAACCACAGGAGCAAACATACTAGGGCCTAGCTAACAGAAACGAACTGCCAGTATACACTACAGCGACGGAAAGAAGACAAGACTCGTTATTAAAAAAAGGGTGCCGCATTCCAGTACTGAGCACCGGCGCACAGTCAGTCGGTCAGCGATTACAGGAGGAGTCTTGAGGCTGGTTTATCAACCTGCTGAGAGGCCTCAGAGGAGTTATGGTCAGAGATCAAAGAGCGCCAGATCTCACTCGAATGCAGCTAGCTCGATGTTCAGAGTTCAAGCGAAGCAATGCCAGTCAACGCTAAAGAAGGAGCGGTCTGACACATAGGACATACAAAGATCCATCACAATGCGGGCGCACATCCGCTTGTCTCACAGTATCAAAGGAGCAACCAGATACGACGTCTCCTGACTTGACCACATTTGAAAAGAAACTGGAAACGCATCTATTTATCGCAGCATTTGGTGGGTCCCTGCAATTCGTTCTTTAAGTGCTTATGCGTGCGGACACTGCATGCTGCCGCTAACCAAACTTGCATGCTGACCCTGTGCATGTCACCCCTATCCATGTTATTCTTGTTTTTATTGAGCATGCTACCACTAACTATTTGATCGTGCTTCCTTTGCAGAAAATTTGAAGTGCCTATAAAAAGATCGAGTTCTCTGAGGGCGCTATACCAAACGTATCAGCATTGTAATTATGATAATTATTATTGTTATTACTATAACGAAACGCCAGCTTGCTATCGTAGCTCGCCCGAGTACTTTAAAATTAGCATGTCAGCGTCTTAAGCACTAAATTTCAGCGTTTAATTGGCGCTATTGATCAAATACCTCTTGCTTCGCGTCAGGCATTTCACCAGTAGCTGCTACGATCGCCAAACCGGATAAACGGCACGAGGTTTTAAGTTGACGGCGCCTCCACCGCCATAGCACTCCGGATGTTCCGGAGGGTACCTTAAGACACGACTAAGTGATTGGTAAAAAAAATTAGCGGATTTATAAAGTAATTTTTTTAATTCCACTTATTGTACAAGTGAGATCTTTCTACAAAATAGCTACAATCAATTCTCAAAGTGAGGTTACGGCGGTACGGCACTTGCGTCTACCTCCCCGATCTCACTACAGAAGCAGCTGCTGCGCCGTCTTTTGACGTCGTATACGCCCAGTGCGAGGCACTGGTATACAGATACTATCTAGTGGCACTTTGCGGTAAGCCTCTTCGTAGATTCTATGGAACTCGTACGACCGCGCTGCTATAATTATCGCGGCCGCCGTAGCTTCAGCGGTTACCATTAGTGACTAGCCGGAACATCATCTAAAAATGAGATAGCTATCTGTACTCGGACCTTCATTTAGCAATTAGGAAAGTTAATTTTTATTTAAAATATAATCTTCTTTATTTTGGGTTAGCACTTCTGTTTTCTAATATCGCCGTGCTCTCAATTACCCTAGTTCAGTCGGCCCAACCCGTACCCCCAGCACTTCTAAGCCACGATTTGCCCAGGGAACTTTCGATATGTGCCTCCAGCATCTGAAGCTCGAAAATTTTATGCGAATATTCGCACTATGCTGCTTGAGGACCGATATAATTACTGCAGGTACAACACTACGGTTATGTCGATTTTACTTCAGCTTCTGGAAAGTTATTGCCAGTTACGTTACCGCGGCGGCTCAGCTGCGCCCACCATCCCTGAGCCACCGACCGGGTCAACCTCTCTCAAGCTCAGCATTGGCGAAGATTTCATGCTATTACGCTTTAAAATTAACAGTGGAGTCTGCAGAGATTTTAAACGTTTAGATTGGTGACGGGAATCGGTACTAGACGCTAAACTTCTGGAAATGCCATCACGCGATTTCGCCTCGAAAGTTCTCAGGCTCTGAGCTCGACATCGGCTGAGAATTGCATGCTTTTTAAAATTATAACGGAGGCCATCTACGCAGCCGGTCATCGCAATCGCTCTCTCTCTCTCTCTCTCTCTCTCTCTCTCTCTCTCTCTCTCTCTCTCTCTCTCTCTCTCTCTCTCTCTCTCTCTCTCTCTCTCTCTCTCGCTCTCTCTCTCTCTCTCTCTCTCTCTCTCTCTCTCTCTCTCTCTCTCTTTCTCTCCCCCCTCTCTCTGTCTCTCTTTCTCCCTCTCTTTCTCTCTCTCACTCTCTCTCTCTCTCCGTTCGTGTGTGCGTCTCGGTCTCTGGGCGTCTCTCCCCGCCTCCCTCTCTTTCTTTTGCTTGGCGTATGTCCGTTTTGCCGTCTCCTCTCGCTTCGTCTATTCATCGGCCTCTGCCTTTCTTAATTTCTGCCTCTCTTGAAATGTGAGTGCTAATCCTAACAGTTAGCGAAAAATCTATCTTGCTCCCTGCCGATTTCTCTCTAGCTTCTACCTCTAAAAACTTGGTATGTATTTTTTTTATATTTTAACTGCCCACGTTGAATGCTCCTTGAACTCGTAAAATGTTGGGGAAGAACTGAAAACTTCACGCTAAAGATGATCCGTACTGAGGCGGCTTTTGATGCTCTATAAAGAAGTGCGTATCACCATTTTTTGAGAGCCCGAAGCCGTGCGAGCCGAAGGCGCGCCGCTCTCGGCTGGCCCATTGAGACTTGCCTTCAAAGAGTGCCTTTTTAGCAACCCTAAGAATACGCTCGTCCTCTTTTGATAGCAGGCTCCGGAAACCGAAGCCTGCTATCTCTGGACTTTCGCGCCGAATGCACGCGCACTAGCAGCCTTCCTAGCACTATGGAAAGATGTTTCGCCTCCTCTTTAGATAAAACCTAGAATCCATGAACCGAGCGAATGGGAGCCTCCTGATTAGCCTCCGAAGCCGACCTCCGACCCAGGTCCCTCCGACCCAGGTCCGGGGCCCCTCACCCGGGGCTTTCGTGGTTAGGCTCAGTGCTCAACAAACTTGACAGACCCGTCGCCCCGCTGCGTAACTTACCGGGGCGACGTGGAAAGACTTAGCTACACGCTAGCATCTTTGGGCGACTTGCTTCGCGGTCAGTCGCCCGGAGGTCGTCGCTATTGAGCTCGCGCTTCCGAGCTGAATTGCTCGAGTCTTTAACTGGCGATTCCTTAAGCAAGCCGAACGATCGTCGAAACGTTTCGCCGCCTCTAAAATTTTAAGGGGCCGACTCGTGACTGGGGCGGCGCTGAAGCGGGGCCGAGCGAGCTTTCCCATGTAATGTATCTCTGTCTGTAACTCCACAAAGTCATAAAGACGATGGGGGTGTTACGCGGGAGAGTTTTGTATAGCGCACTCACAACCTAAGTGGCTTTCGATACGCATTCGGTAGCCAACAGACTACATCTTACGTAACAAAGCGAAAACGGGAAGCATAGCAGAGTCAGGAGAGCAGTTGAGGAATTGAGTTGCATGGAAGAAGCCGCTCGGGACCACTGAAAAGGATGAGTCACAATCGGCAGCAGGAGCCTAGTTGACTTTGCGTCAAAATTGTGGAAGCGAGTTCCACAGTCTAGGACCTGCAGAGCTAAAGTTTCTGTCGCCACTGTCTTAAATGGAGGAATGAAACAGCTAATTTATTGTCCATACAGGAACTGATGGCATGAGGAGGCTGAAAGTGGTGCAGCAGTTCAGCTAGGTATGGAAGAGCCATGCCGTGGCAGGCCTCTGGAGCACCATCCATCTACGCCTGGCGATCCGATATGGCGACGTACCGCGAAGCGGCGCGACAAAGGCGTGCGACCCAGCCGGCCTCATCCGGCTTTACGTCATTATAGAAATCGGGTTCTTTTAAAAAGAAATAGTAACGTCCTTGCTAATAGACTCCGATTCGGAGCCTCGAAGGAGCCCCGGATTGAAGGGCCCGTCGGCCGTACTAGCAAATCGTCACGCCTCGTTTTGGGAAAGTCTGAAACTTCGAACCGAAGAAGCGCCGCCCGAAAGCGTCTCTTAAACCTATTTTAAAAAGAGACCGGCACCTTCCGTTTGGAAAATCTTAAGTTGGGTCCGCAAAGTTCGCTGTTCGACAGTGTAATGTAGCCCCTCGAAACAAATCGGTAGCCTGCCTCTCGCGAAACGCCTAAAATAAATAAATACTAGCTGATTAAACAGCCTCTTTTTGCATAGCGACAGAAGAGCCTTTACGACTATCGCCACCGCTTGCAGTGGCGATAAAGGATCGCCCACAGCAGGATTCGAGCCCACGACCTCGGGACAGAGGTCGTGGTCTCGAAAGGCATCCACCTTACCTAGTGAGCCATAGCAGCTCACCACGCCTTGCGGCTGCGAGCCGGAGACGCCGTGTCCAGAAAGACTTGCAGTCGCGGTAAGATATCCTACTTCCCGTCTTGATAGAGCCTGAAGCTCTACGCCTAAAACTAGCCGCCAGTAGGTATCTTTCGATCGATCGAAAAATAGCAGCGAGAGCCCGACGCAGCGAAGAGCCAAAGTCCCGCCGCTCGACGGACCCTTTTAGACGTGCCTAAAAAGAGCGCTTCTTAAGTGGATCTAAAAGGAAAGTATGACCGCCCTACGAACCGAAATATTTAAAGAATATATAATTCATCTGCATAGCGTTCCGAGAGATTTTAATCTCTATTCGGGCGCTGGCTGTACATTTACCGCGGGGCTCGAGCCCACGACCTTGGTCGGTAAAGACCTACATATAGCTCCTGGGCCGAACTAGAGCGGCAGTATGGTAGTAGCCTCCTCTGGAAACCGACCCTGAACATACAAGCTGGATGTTAGCCGGCAGTCTGGCTCGTCCCTTTCAAAGTAAGCGTCAGACTCTCTCTGGAGAAATGACTTATATCCGTGCCCCGAAGGCGTTCTACCCGTACAGGCTGGCAGCTAGGGTCGGTCTCCAAGTCCGATAGCTTTTCGCTGCCTTTCGGAGCGGGCTAAAGGCTGAATTAGATCGTTCTCATTCGGCCACCTCGACGGCTCCGTGCCAGAGCTAGCGGGATCGGCACTGTGCGAATGCTAGCGTTCTCAGGCGACTTGCGACGGTTGGTACGCGGATGTCGTTGCTGTTAAGAAGCCTAATAAAGAATATATAATTCATTTGTATAGCGCCCTAAGAGAAATACATCTACTCGGGCGTTTCACATATGCCGCAGGGCTCGAGCCCACGACCTCGGTCAAGTTTTGGTCGGAGCGAGCACCTTAACCACGGGGCTAAAGCAGCCTACGCAGCTTATTTGAAAAGGTCAGTTGTCCAGCAAGTGCTTAACCGGGAGGATTTTAAAAGCCTCCGGCCCCAGCATCGACGTGCAGACTCAGAGCTAGAGCGCTGAAGAGGAGCGGCACGAAATGCCATCGCAGCAGTCTGCGCTGCCACGCGGCCATCCGAGGAGAGAGACCGCGAAGGCAAATCTCCGCCGAATCGAGAACCTCGTAGAATCGCTGCGTAAGAATCTAGCTAGTTCCACCTGGGGGCCTCCAAGCGACGGGCGGGAGCTATCTAGCTTAGAACGGTTGGGGGGGGGGGTTAAATTGGGGTGGGTGTTCTCGACAAAGAAGGAGGCTTGAAAGGCCGTTGCAACCCAACACCGCCCGTTCACCCGCGAACTGCCAGCGCTAGCGGCGGCTGCCGCCGCCGTTCTACCGCTCAACAGGCGTAGCTGTTGAATCAGTGGATCTTTACTTTTTCCGGACGGTAGCAGCCTCTCTGCCCTACGCGCTTGGTACCGGATGTCAATGCTGGCGTGCCCTGCATCGAGGCTGACACTTCCTTATTCAATAAAAACGGATTTCTGATGCAGAAAGCGTTGCGGTTGCACGACGACGTGTCTGCTATCAACGTAATACAGCGAGCGTTAGCTGCTCCGCCGGGCTCGTTTTGCGGCAGAGGAGCCGCAGCGGTTATCACCCTGCTTTCCATGGATTTTATAGAATTGTCTACTGTAGGGGTCGAACCCACAACCTGCATAATAGATAGTCGGACCCAAGGATGATTATTCTCGGCCCCCTGTTAACCGGATTGTCTTCCTTTCGTGTTAGCTCGACCGTCATGGCAAACGCATCCCAAAGCGCGTGGGCAACAATAGACTAGCAAATTCTAGCTGGGGCCAATTTTCAGTTGCAAACTGTCGCTATATAACTGAAGCTGTTACATCAGCTAACCTTTTTTTTGCTAAATTTCCGAGGAAATCCGCCATCGCTTTCCTTCTGGCGAGATGGAACCGGATGCGAAACACCCATCCGAGTTTCAGTTCCGGTCGTCAGCCGCTCTCGAACAATGCTGGCAGAATTATGAGCAATTTTTCCAAAGCCCCCTAGACTTGATTATCTGTTGCACAATACCTTTGCACCCTTGAGCTTCTCGTAGCCGCCGTTCGAGCTCTGAACGTGGACGTCGATACTTTGCAGTAATTGGTCTGTGTCCCGCCATACCTCCGTACCTAGATCAAGTGCTACAGCTATGTCAGCCTCCTCGTGCCCTCTGGTTCTCCGAGGAAAAAGTAAATGCCAATATCTCTAGCTCTGAGACAGTTGGCGAAAGATGTTTTTACTTCGTTACTCCTCGACAGGAAAATTTACTTCGATAACTCTCTCTCTCTCTCTCTCTCTCTCTCTCTCTCTCTCTCTCTCTCTCTCTCTCTCTCTCTCTCTCTCTCTCTCTCTCTTTCGACGTCCTGATTCCGACTCTTACTCTTCCGTTTTCGGCCGACCTTCGCTGCTGCGTTCTGTACCACTAGCTTCCTTAATAATGATAATAACAATAATAATAAGGCAATTGATAAAGCGCCCTCAGAGAACTCAATCTCTTTTAAGGCGCTTTACATTTGCTTCAAAGGGAGGCTCTATCCCTTAACAAGCGACGCTACCCAGTTTTCTTTGTTGCATGAAAAAATGGGTAAGTGCTGCCGACAACACCTAAGGCATCTGTAGGGCTGTAGACAGCTGACCAGCATAATCGCCAGCTACTTTGCCAGCAATTAGCCGGAGGGAATCTCGCGTAAAAGCGTCCAGGCCAAAGTATGCCTCGTCGTGTTTGCACATCTGGCTGCTGTCAGTCATTCAAATCTAGGAAGTTGTAATAGTTTGCGTAGGCCAGCTTGCGAATAAGTAGCAATTCTTGTTAAAGCAATTCTTTTTAAATTGCTGAAATACAACGTGAACAATTTTCAGTATAAGTAGGTAAAGTCCGTACTTTGATCATTACTGTAAAGTATGCAATTTCAGGATGACCTAAGCCTAAGCAATTTATGATGTTGTCAGGCATAAGCACATCTGCGAAGTGTTTCATTCCTCTCCTATTAGGGCGGCACACTGACAGTTCACTACCGGTATGCCGTTGTTGAGACTAAGATTAAAAGTGAGATTAAGATTGAGTTTGAAATTGAGATTAAGTTCTCTCGGGGCGCTATTTAAATGAATTATATTTTTATTTTGTTTGCTTGTTTACGAGGGAAAGGCGGAATGAGCATGATAGTGTGATTCCGGTGTACAATAACTGATGAGAATGTTTTTGAAGTAGACAGTTATCAGTGAATTTAATGCTGCTGGGTAATTCAAAGTTTAGATTTTGCTTTAGAGTCAAGGAGTATATCTTCAAATACATCACCGTGGTTATATGAGTTGACGGGAAAGCCAGCTCAAACAGTCACGAAAGAAGACGGAAATCGTCAGAGTTGTAAATATCAAAATCACCTTGTTAAATTTTGCTCGACCTTGGTCTCATTGTAAAGTAATATTTATCTATCAGTAAGTCTACAAAGTCACAAGGACCAAGTTGTGTGTTACGCAGGAGAGTTTTCTACAGCAGAGTACACAAAGTAAAAGAGGCTTTCGATCCGCATGCAATATCCAACAGACTTCATCTCATGCAACAAAGAGAAAGTGAGAAGCTTAGCTGAGTCAGGAGGGCAGTCGAGAAAGTGAGTGGCATTGAAGTAGCAGCTCAGGACGGCTGGAAAGGATTGCCACAGTCGGCAGCACGAGAGAAGATGTCGTTGCATAAGAACATCAGAAGTGAAATCCAAAGTCTGAGATCTGCAGAGCAAGTCTTTCTGTTGCCAAATGTCTTGAAGCGAGGGAACCGAGAGGCTAATTTATGGTCCATAGAGGCCCAGGGGGGAACGAGGAGGCTAAAAGTGGTGCAACAGTTCAAATTGGTATGACGGAGCCAAGCCGTGATGGCCTTTTAAGTGTGAGCGTAAGAAATTCCTCCGATAAAGCTTCGTTAAAAAGTGCTTTATCTTGTATAATAACAATAATAATATTAATATAATTGTATAGCGCCACCAGAGAACTGAATCTCTCTCTAGGAACTTTACAGATACCATGAATTGAACAGTACCATGAATTTTATATATTATATAAAAACTACAAATGGTATGTGAGACTTCTACCAACCGTATCTATTTAAAGAAAATCCTTAGCACTATCGATTGTGCGAAAGATCGGTTGTGAGTATCTGCTGGCAGAGACTGTACCCATTATTTGTAAGTTTTAATTTTGTTCACACCTTTAATATTAACTAATGGCAAACTAAGGCAAACAATCAAAGTAAGAAGCTTAACTTAGCAATGTGCAAAGTGTGTTGTTACACAAACAACGGCTAAACCCTAGGAAAAGATATTTTTTACATAGACGTGATTCTTGCCCCAGAAATTCATTCTACACCCTATGGGGCAATAGATCCTTTAAGTACTTTATTGGTCAAATGAAAGAAATCAGCTCGATTGTGGACATTGTGACCACGATTGCATTTATTGATGGTTCCATACAAAAATACCAATAGGCGCCACCTGCTTATCATTTCAAGCATATTTTCAACTTAATCGTGTGGAATCCATTCGGCAGCTCAGTGAACTGCCATGGCTACGCGAAGAGAATCGGTTTCCGTGAGCGCTCATGACTGCCGTCTAATTGAGCATCGTTAGAAAACTTGGTATCGAAATAGTGTTAAGATGTGTTAGAACAGGTAAACTGGGCAACACATTAACCTTATTTACTACAGTTTGCACAGCTTCCTTTTGTATACTTAGTTTGCTGCTCGAACATCATGCCAATCTGTATAAATGTAGTTATTGTTCTTTCATCTGTAAGTCGAGATTAGAAGATCGGTTTGTAGATATAAAAAAAGTTAAGGGTTAGCTGATTTAACAGCCTCATTTATATAGAGGCAGAAAAGCCCTAGAGACTATCACTACTGCTTTCAGTGGGCAATATAGGATCACCCACTGCAGGATTCGGACCCACGAGCTGGGTCGTCAAGAGCAAGCATTGTAGCCCCTGGGTCAGGACACCGGTCCTAGAAAGAACCCGGGTAAGTAGATGTCTAAATTAATGAACTAGGACATCTATAGTACTATCTAAAAAAAATTGAGTCTCCCGTTGGGATATTGCAAGAATGAGAGTATGCAGCATTTTAGCAATCAAGTCATCTGCTACAGCTTTCTAAAATACTATCTAAAATCCTGGTAGTCTGTAGTAGTGGTAATTTAGTAATCTTGCTGAGGAGGGGGACTTACCGTAACCACTGGCTGCCACTGATGAGCAGCATTAGTTCGAGGAATACGAATTTAGAGAGCACCAGATTGAGCACCGAAAGGACCGACTTGACCTGGTTCACTGTGGCTGCATTGGAATGTGGATCAACAGCTCAAGGCTTGAAGAGTGTAGGGTAAAAGCTCTCTGCTGAGAAAGGAGAGCTGCCCCACGCTGAGTTAAGATATCCTCGGGGATAGAAGACTCAGCAAGTGGCCCGGGCTAGCCAATCCTTCCCTAGCGAGAAACCCAGCACACACGACTTTTTAGCTGGCACCCACTATGACGTGGTAGCTGGCAATCGGCCAGCACCGGCCACCACGGCTCTTCCCTAACTAAGACAGACCCAGCAAAATTTCCGGCCACTCGAGGCTAGCTCAAGCAATTACTCAGAGTGTCAATCCTTTCGCACAAGCATTACTCTGACAGTTTTGGACATTACCCATCCACCCATCGCTCTATGGCCTGCACAGTAAAAGTTTCATATTGCATATCTCAGTCGGTGTATCAGTTGGTTTAGTGGGAGAGTAGATTAAACATTCGACACAGCCAAGCAGTGGGAGGGTTTTCCTTGGTTTCGAAGGGCTGCTAGTTGCTCAAGCTTCTTGCTATCTCTGTTCTTCTGTTTTCAGAAGAGCAACAGCAATGGATGACAAGGGGGCCGATGACTATTATGCAATTCTTGGCGTTCCTCGGGATGCTACCATGTCTGACATCAAGAAAGCGTAAGCCTCGAGACTAATGCAGCTTGAGGGTTTTTGGCTGTTGGCATCAGTGGAAGCTTGCAGATCATAGGCATGCTCATGTAGTGCGGCACTAACAAAGGTTTAGTTTGTGAGCCCTTGTCATTGTGGTGGGATATCGTGCTTCAAACGTTTTTAGTGCAGATGTGATCTGCCGGAGTGATCGCAATGGCCGCAGCAGCTGCAGCAGCAGCAGCTGCATCAGCACGGTGCCGATCGCGGTGGGTGCAGAATGCTCAAAGGTTTTTCATTTAGAAAGGGTGAACCGAAATTGCCACTTCATTCCGTCTGCTTGCGATGGAATATACGTTAGACAGGCTACGTATGCTTTCCTTCCACGATATATATTACACCTCTAGCTGTGGGCCACTCTGATTTCTCTAGCTACAGGAAGGAAGCATTAAAATGGCATCCAGACAAGAACCCGAAGGATAACGAGAAAGCCAAGAAACAGTTCCAGAAAGTTTCCGAGGCCTATCAGGTGCTTTCTGACAGTGAGTACCGAAAGTGCTGTCTTTTTTAAGTTGCCGGCCAGCATCGTGAATCCTGCCTTATGACTTTAGAGTATCGAGTGGTGTGTGACTTTAGAGTATCGACTAGTCTTGTGAGAGAGAGAGACAGGGAGAGACAGAGAGAGACAGAGAGACAGAGAGAGAGAGAGAGAGAGAGAGAGAGAGAGAGAGAGAGAGAGAGAGAGAGAGAGAGAGAGAGAGAGAGAGAGAGAGAGAGAGAGAGAGAGAGAGCGAGAGAGACAAGAGACAGAGACAGAGACAGACAAAGACAGACAGAGACAGATAGAGACAGACAGAGACAGACAGAGACAGACAGAGGGTGCATACGTATGTGGGGTGTATTTTTGCTTTCGTGCCACTCAAGTCAGTGACACGCCATGCTAGATTTGTACAATGTCGCTCCAGCCAATGTGATTTTCAAACAGGAACCGGCAGGTGTTGTTAAGCAGCTTGCACATCAAAAACGGCCCTCTCACTAGCTGAATAGATGCACTTAGTTCTGCTTCGTGCTTCCAGCGTTAGCTGTGTAAGCAAAGTCGGGATTGCCTTATTTTATGCTAAGGCATCTAAACATGAGTGGTTCTTCTACAGGCTCGTCTAAATTGAGCCTGAAACAGAAGTAAGTGTTAGATGCTTTGCTTGACAACCAGAGCCAACGTAATATCTTTTTACAAAACTTGCTTAAGATGCTAGGATACCCGATAATAAGAATAACAATATCTGCCTATGCACGAAGAAATATTAGATGGCTTAACAGTCTAATTTTTATAGCAACAGAAATGCCTTACCAGCAATCACCACCCACCACCACTTGCTGTTGGCAATAAAGGATCGTCTGCTGACGGATTCAAACCCACGACATCGGTCGGAAAGAGCGAGCATCTTACCTCCTGGGCTTTAACGGGCTTACGACTTGAGGCATTGATCAGCATGCAGAGTGCTAACACACATAATGATAATGCATTCGTATGGTGCGTCAAGAGAACTCGATCTATATCTGGGTACGTCGTATGGGCTGATAAGGAAGCATATCAAGCGATTAGAGATAACAGCACCCACAGTTGCAGCACGTATAAAGCACCTGAAGGACAATTCATGTGGACGAAAGAAATGCTGCGAGGAATGACAGTTTTTAGCTTCGATTACAATTTCGTCAGGGAATGTTGTGAGAGTCTGTAGAAAGTTCCGGGCTTGGATGCATATTAACTGAAGATCGATCAGCGGCACAGCTGAACGGCCAAAGTCAGATGGTACGAGAGGAGGCCTGAGGAGTAAACGTCCCAGATACGTAGGCCGGAGCCAGAAGAGAATGACCTGAGCTTGATATCGACGTGCTGGTTCATTTGGATATAGTGCAGGTCAGAGAGAAGTGGTGTAATGTGGCAGCTAAATGTTCATGACAAAAAAGCGTAGCTATCGAGTTCTGAACCCTGTGCGACTTATCGCACAGTCAGGAAATCCTGCAAGTCGAGAGTAACAAAGTCTGAACTGGATATCACACATTTATTCCCTCAGCTTGTTGGGGTACCTTATCTAAGCTTGTTCAAATTATTTTGGTATTACATAAGTTTGAGCAAGTGCTCCCCACTCCATCAGCACTGACGTTAGGCATTAATGCTAACATGTGCACTTTGCTTTCTGCTCGGACAAAGCTTTCCTAAAGTTTTTATAAAGCGATTTTATTTAGGGGTGCTCTAATATGTTACCTCAACAGTGCTTGTGATATCGATTTTGGTGGCAAAGTTCAAGGTTCAAGGTGTGCTACAGAGACTCTGGCTAGGGGGCGCGGTAGGTTTTCTCGCTTGCAGAATTACCTGCCCGAGCTTGACTGAAGAAGCATTAGAGCTGCGTGTCTTAACTGTCCATTGCAGAGCCAAAGCGCGATGCCTACGACAGGCGGCAGACCGACTCGAGAGCGCATCACCATGGAACAGAGCAGCGAGGCGGCCAGAGGCAGCGAAGGCAGCAGCCTGCCCACGAGTTCGACGGCTCGGTTCCGTTTTCCGGCTTCCCCTTTCGCGACCCGGAAGAAGTGTTCAGGGACTTCTTCGAAGGCCGGGATCCGTTCGGCGACGAGTTTTTATTCCCTAGCATGTTCAACAATTTCTTAGGTACTGCGAGCCGCTTATCGACTCGATGCTTAGTGCAAAGCTTTTCTTGCGTTATGCTTACTTCGCGAGTGCACACAGAGCCGCCTAGGCACACCTACTCAAGCCTCCGGCTTGCACCACGCCCCTACCTTGGGCAGCCGTGCAGTAGGAGAGAGGGTCAAAAGGTCTTGGACCACCATAGAGGGGCGTATGAAGAGGCTTGGGCCATCCGGCATGCTCCTTCACCACCTTATGATCGGCTGCACGCAGAAAGGTCAAGGTCTGTTCCAACTTATGATTTGCTTCCTGTTGATAGGTCGAGGTCAACCCCTCGCTGGCGTTATCACGAATGGCTGTGCCTATGCTTCCCAACCTCCCCACTAAGCCATCCCACACACTTTGTCTACTCATGCCCTCAACTCCTTCTTGTGCATATCGTGTGTGGTAAGGGTACCAATTTGCACTTTCTTATGTGTGGGCAGCCGTTTATAGACGATCGATAGGTGTCTGGAGTTTCACCCATGTGACCAGTTCCTGCATAGGCAAGCCTGCACGGCAATAATAAATTCACTGCTAGCATTCCTCTAACTGCTTCGCGACCTGCTTTCACGTGCACTATGTATCGAATTTCCTGGACTCACTCTGGCCTGGAGGTCATCCCAATGACAAAGTAGTTTGTACCATGGATTACAGACTCGAAAGCCTGGGTTCGAATTTCACAGGTAGAATAATTTATAGTGGCTCAGTTCACATCAGCCTTCCCATGCCTTTTGTAGTGTCAACATCAAACTTGAGAATATCCGACAATCTCAAGGGTGCTCCAAAGATGCCGTCACCGAGTCGGTGCAATGAGCTCTGCAAAATGAGCAATGATCCATGAGAATGCCTGTGACTAGTTGCCTTCTCCGATCTATAATTATAGCCAGGAACTTGCTATGGAAGCAGGCTTAACCGTATGAGCTTCTGACCCTCTTCAGTGCCACAATCAAACAGCCATTAAGGACGTATCATGCAGGCAGTGAGCTGATTGGGCTGGTACTTGCACCTTGCCCTCTGCAAGAAGCTTTGCTTGCAGCACCTGCAGCTCCTCCGACCCACCGGCCGACGCCGGCTGGCTGGACATGCTGCTTGCTCTGCTGCTCAGCTCTAAGGCAGCTCTGCCGGCTCAGCTCGTAAGCTGCGGTGCAACAGAACTACTACTTGTAGGCTATAATGATGGCAATGCAAGCAAGAATAGAAACACAAACATGCCACAGATGCACTTATTTTCACCATTTGGACCGGATACTGGATTCGACAGCTTCTTCGGCACTGGCTTCTATGGTGGCATGTAAGCAGCTTCATTTGGTTCTTTCGAAATTGCAGTTTCAGCCCGTATAAAGCGCGAAAAAGGACAATTAATCTGGGCAAAAAAAACTCGTGCGACGACTGTGACTGTTTTTAGCTTTGATTAAAGTATTGTCAGGGTATGTTGTGAGAGTCGGTAGAAAGTTCCAGGCTTGATTGCATAATAACTGAAGGTCGACCAGAGGCACAGCTGAACGACCAAAGTCAGAGAGCATCAAATGGTACGAGGGGTAAAGGATGGCCTGAGGAGTAAACGTTCCAGATAGGTAAGCCGGAGCCAGAAGAGAGTGACCTGAAGAGAAGTGATGTAAGGTGGCAGTTTAATGTTCATGTGACAAAAATGCCCAGATGCCAAGTTTTGCACCGATCGTAAGCATCTTATCGCACCGGCAAGTACCCTTATCTAAGCTTGCACAAATTTGAACCCACTCTCTAGAACCTTCTCATTTGCTCACCTCTGAGCCTGCCTGGCTACCAGAGATAAACATTGTTGCCGGTCATCAATTAGAATAAGTTCTGACCAAGATAAGGAATAGTTGGTTTGGCCAGTGGTTAAGGTATTAGCCCCGACCAAGATCTGGCCGAGGTCGTGGGCTCGAGCCTCGTGGCATATGTGAAGCACCTGCCCTTGTTGATCTGCATTACCTTGCTGAGCTCACGAACCCATGTTACTAGCCAGGGATCCTACAAACCAGTGGCCACCAGTGTCTTGTGTGCTTTTGCATGCTAGTTAATGGCCCCTTTGTCTTTGGTGAGAGACGTTCTGTTTCTCTGACAGTCAGTCTCTGTCCGTCTTTCTTGCTGTCTGTCTGTCGTTATCCATCTCCGTCTTGCTCCCCTGAGTCTCACCTGAATAGAGATTCAGCTTTCTTAGGGTGCTATACAAATGAATTATGTAGAGTAAAAGTTGACAAAGCAAGTTATGAAGGCGTCTTGATACTTCCACATGGCTCCAATAGGTGTGACTGTACACTGTCCTAGCCATGACCTCTATCAAGACATAAGCACTGGTTTTTCAATCTAATGTGCTGCTGTGCAGTACTATATATGGAAAGTGTTATCCATGACAAGCATGCTCTGTTATCGATCGTTACCTGCTTAAGTTACAATTCGTTCATGTGATACCTGTTTATTGAGGCGGACAGTGCAATCGTTGTGCAGACAACTGTCTAGCAACAATTTTTACTGCTATTGGCATGGGGCAGCATCTAATTCACCCATTCCTGCTTAATGTCGGGTTGCGTATCTCATGTGAACTGACTCGAAGAAATTAAATTTCTTAATAATTGTCTAATTTAGTCGCAATCGTCGCAATGATGCTCTGGCGCTGAATTCTCGTCCGCGAACGACGACCAAGACAACAACTATTATTAAGAATGGAAAGAAAATTACTCGGAAAGTGTAAGCAGAGCCACTTTTTAATATTTCACTTATCACACGATCTTGTTCTCTAAATCTGCTGTGCTGTCTCTCTAGCTTTTCTGCCAAACCAATGAATCAATTACATTTATGTGTTTTGCTATGTCAACAACGTTTGATAGCCAAACTAACGCAAACTTGACGGCTGCTGCAGGCATTCTTCATTTGCTACTTGTTGCCTGCAGGGTTGTCGAGAATGGCAAAGAGACAATATCAGAGTTCACCGAAGACTACATTCCACCCGGCACTCTCAAACAGCTCAGAGCCTAGTGACTCTTAGTCATCATGATCATGCTTGAAATACCGGCACGGCTAAGCCATGCCGAGAATTGGCGACGACTGTGTGCACTGCGGAGCCCTCCTACTGCGCTGTCACGTTGCATCTGATGCTTGCTGCAGCCGCGGTCATCAAATACATGTCCACTGTATTGACCAGCTTAGAACCTCTTCTTGTACATCAGACGTGTGCTCATTGACCTTTGAAGGCCCCCCAGCCGTGAGCATGAGAGCAGATTGCTTATAAGCAGCTACATGTAACCCCCAACTATGCTTATGCAACATTCCCTTGCTGCTTCCCGGTGCTTCCGCCTCTGTGTTTACTTTGCATCTATAGCTTGGTAGCGTGTAGAAATACTGCCTATTCTAGATTCACCCCTTCATGTGAGTGCCCTCACAACACTTGCCAAGCATTCAACGAAACAACAGCCTCCCAATGCTGCACACCGGTATCTGCATATTTCCTAACCATGAAAACCAATCGTGCCGCTATGCTTCTGGTCTGCATGTATCGACAGATTTTTGCATTTGTTCAAATAAAGCATGTTGCCCACTACAGTCTATAGAGTGAATCTACTGCCGCGGGCTTGATCCTGGTAAGCACCAGACAATGATTTGGTCGGAAGAAGGTCTAAAGGAGACACGTGGCTGAACCTCAAGGCTTTGCTGACTAGCCTTGCAGCCATATTCACCACCAGCTGCAGAGATTTGATGGCTTTTTTTCGGTAGCCCAGCCAAAACGGAATTGCATTAGTCCAGCATAGATTGAACCTGTGAGCTGGTTAAAGTTTTAGCAAGCTACAATTGTTGACACTACCTAATTTTAGATAGGGACCGAACATGGCGGGTAGCTGTGGAGGCAGTCGGACTAATGAAGCTTTCAAACTTGAAGCCGCTATCAAAGAGGACCCCAAAATTTCGAGCACATGCTGTGGTTCCACCCTCAGCCCAATCCTCTTCCAATCCTTCCCAATCCTCAACAGAGGACTTTCCCTCAATCGTCTTACCTGTACACAGCAAAAGAAAGAATGATGTCCGGTTGACAGTGACCTGCAGCTTTTAGAAGGCCAGAAAACAGCATTCGAACCCCGAGACCCCCCAGTGGAAAACGTAAACAGCATCCTCTGTAAAAACTGGACCAGTCACCACCCAAGGCAACTCGTGCATAAACGTAAATCACAGCATAATCCTTACTTCCTGCCCAGCCCTCTCAGCAACCAATCTGTTGAGTGCAAAACGGTGATCCGAAGCATACCGGCCCGATTAGCAGGTACCAACAAGTAGCTAGTCACCCAGTGCATGCCAACAGCAGCTGCAACAGCAGCACTGGTCGTGCAGCAGTGATGAGGCAGACCGAGTCAGGCGGCCGGCAATGGCTGTGCTTGCGATCTGCTTGCAAGCCAAGCGCTGGCAAATACAGCTATTGTATTGGCCATCACTTGTTCCTCCCTGCACTCGTGCTGTACTCAGCATCTGCTATCTGCCCCCAGTACATCAGGATTCAATGCTCACGAGACGACCGCACATCTCCATGGTGCTCCCAAGTCAAGCAAGCCAGCCGCTCAGCAAGCCGTTGAGAGGTGCCCCGAAATACGGGAATTATTAAACCGGCTTCCGGAAATGCATCGTCACCGTTGGCAGGCACCATCGCTCTCGACGGCCGTGCACAAGGGTCCAAAGAGGCAAAGAGAGCCAAGTGGGCAGAGGCGAGCATGCTACGACAAGCATCCGCGATCGATGCAAATTGGCGTCGCCACGCAAAGCACTGTCAGAGCTGCTTGACGTGGTTGCTGAAGAGCTGGCGAGCTTTCTTCCTGGCCACCAACAGGTTGCTCAGGTGACTAGTAAACTTGCTGTGCACGACGAGGAACGTTGTGCCAATGTTGCACGTAGCCAAAACCAGGAACAGCAGGCTCAGCACGGGCACCTAGAAACGACACAGCGATGCAAGCGGAAGCATTTGTGCGCTCGTCCGTTAACTCACGGGTGCACGTGGCCACTTCTGCACCAATCTCTGCCCAGTTGTCCCATAGCCTCTCTCCCCCCACAAAGGGAGTCAGCTTAGCAGAAAGTGGTCGGAGGAGAAAAATAACGCTCCTCAAATGGGGGCGCTCAAAAGCGACCAGAACGTTGACACTACAACCGGTGCCGAGACCGGTTGCAGCAGCAAGACAAGACGGCTAGACATGGCTTCGGCTTGCTCACCTGCCACTCCACACAGCTTGGGTGGTACCACAACTGGTACAGTACGTAAGCGTTGTACAGCTGAAATGCCTACAACAAGGTCAACGTGGTTGATTGGTAGCATTCTGTAAAACTCTTCACTGCACCACATACAGTCGATACGGTCTAGAAAAAATTAACGTCATCACTAAATGCATAACAAATAACACGCCTATGCTGTTCCCCAAAGTGAATGCACATGTTTCCCTGCAGCTCCAATGCATAGGCTCGAGAGTGGTGACGCATATATATGGAACACAATATTTGCGGATTTTCCATGGCGCTTATGAGAGCAATTCAATTCCCTGAGTATTTAGGGAGTGAGTAGAAGAGTTCCTCTGGCGTCTGGCTAATGAATGCATCGGCTCCCAATCAAGCAACACATCCACTTAAAGGTTCCATCGCTCACTTTTAGGTCAATCCATTCTTTGGCACCAGCCTACATATCAGACCTACTCCCCCATCAGGCTAAGCATAGTATCACCTGATTTTCTGAACCTAATCAATTACCTACACCTCGTACGAACCTTAAATCCTGTGGAGAGTGTGCATTTAGCTCATATGCTCTCAAAGCCTGGAACTCACTTCCGACTGGCATCACGACATCCCCTGACCTGTCAACATTTAAAAAAGCTATCGATGCACCTATTTATCACATTTAGTGGGTCCATGTAAATCGTCCTTTGTATGCTTATGCATGCTGACACTGTGCATACTGTCACTAACCATACTTGCATGCTGACTCAGTGCATGTCACTTCTAACTATGGTATGCTTGTTGTCATTGAGCATGCTGCCACTGACCATTCGACCATGCTTCCTTTGCAGCATATGTAAATTGCCTAGAAAGAGATTAGATTCTCTGGAGGGCTATACAAATGTATTATCATGTATTATAATTTACCCACAAATATGAGCATGTATCCATAGACATATGCAACTGCTTCTCCATTAGGCTAGTGAGCAGAATTTTGGAGTAATGCAACGGCCAGGAAGTTGAGAGCATATTGAGAGGCAGTTTTCCCAATTGTGAGAAAGCGATTACATGTTGTGCACCTGCATAGGCCGCTGGCAAGAAAAGTGCACAATATGTACGATGATGACATGCCAAAAGAAGACACCGGAAAAGATCGTTCAGTCTAGCTCAGTCGTACACTGTAAGGTCGGTCCAGATTAGTCACAAGGTGCGAAATGGGAATTGGCAAGGGGAAATTTGGTCCCGAAGTCGTGGGTTCGAATCCTGTAGTGGGCGATCCTCTATTACCATAGCAAGTGGTGATGATAGCCTTTAAGGCTCTTCTGCCGATATATAAAATGAGGCTTTGGATCAGCTAGATTTTTTTATCCCAAGCCGTTCGTCTAAGTACGCAATTCATTTCGGTCGATCTAAGGATCACCTCTGTCAAAAGTCCGTGCATTCTAATGCTGACTATTGTAAGCCTACTTTAGGAAAGCGTCTGTTAGCATTTAACACTTGGTCGTATCAAGTGCAATGCTGGGCTTATGATATCTAGGCCCAAGGGGTGGAACTTAATAGTCGAAAGTAGGATAGTAACAGATCAGAGAAAGCGTCATCAACTTTTCCCTCACTTCTGCAGTCGGCAAGATGGGCTGTGCTCCTGATACAATGTCGCCGGTCTATTCGAGGCTGTAGGACTAACAACATTGTGGTTTGCCCCATGGGTTAAGCCGTAGCCTTTATATCAAAAGCCGTAGGCTCGAGCACCCTCCCCCGCAGCATATGTAAAGCGCCTTGATAGATAAAATTCTCTTGGGGCGCTGTACTAGCGAAGCATACACATGTGTGCGCAGGGGCACACGCGCACACACACACATCTGTATCCAATATGAATGACACCTATTTAGAGACTGTCCGCCCACGAGCATTAAAGCCGTGTTTCCTCATAACATAAATAAGTACGTCTTTTCCAATAGCTGACTCGGTGCACCTCGAAGCCGTGAGCGTCGCAGTTGCCACATTACTCCACTTCTCGCCGACCTGCACTGGCTACCAGTCAAGCAACGGATTGACTTCAAGGTTTTGTCCCTCACTTTTAGGTCCCTTCATTCAATGGCTCCAGCCTATCTCTCCGACATACTCCCCCATCAGGCCAAGCATCGTACCACCAGCTTTTCGGAATCCAACAGTCTAGAAATACCTCGTACAAACCTCAAATCCTTTGGAGACTGTGCATTTAGTTCGTATGCTCCCAAAGCCTGGAACTCCCTCCCGACCTGCGTCAGAACATCCCCTGACCTGACCACATTTAAAAGGAACTTAAAAACACCTATTTAGGACAGCATTTAGTGGGTCCCTGGGATTCGTCCTTGATGTGCTTATGCATGCTGACACTGTGCATGCTGCCACTAACCTCATTTGCATGCTGCCCTGTGCATGTCACCCCTAACCATATTATTCATTTAGTTTGTTTTTCAAGCATGATTTTACTTACCATTTAATTGCATTTCCCTTTGCAGCAAATGTAAAGCTCCTAGAAAGAGATTAAGTTCTCTGAGGGCACTTTATCAAATACATTATTATTATTATTATACCAGCATCAAGATGTTGCAGAGTCCCTCGAAGAATAGCAAATATGGCTGATAGGTCATTGGAGACTTCAAAACTGTGTCATTCCTGATGGGCTTCAAAGCAAAGGTTTCACGGAAGTTTCCTTGTTCTCTTTCCCCGTGGGACAGCAGGACACTAAGGTACACTAGCCTAAAAGAACTGGCCACAGCAGACCGAATTCTCTGCAGTGAAGACCAAGATCAAGTGGGAGCCGCAGGTGGACTCCCGAAAGGTGCTGATGCCACCACTGCACATCAAGGATCAAGCCTGATCAAGCAATTTTCCATGTACATAGACCATGAGTCAGCAGCTTTCAAGTACCTCCAAGATGTCTTTCCATAGCTGCCTGATGCAAAAGTCATTGCAGGTATCTTTGTCAAACCACAGATACAAAAGATAATGCAGAGTGACGAATTTGCTAAGACGATGAACAGGATGACTGTGGCTTGGAACAGTTTCGTTGCAGAGGTTCACGGCTTTCTGGGCGATCACAAGGGCGAATGCTATGAAAGGCTTGCCCAGGCTCTCATTAAGGACTATGCCAAAGCAAGATACAGAATGTCCTTAAAAGTACATATCCTTGATGCTCATCTTGACAAATATATGTGGAAAAAAGTGGAGCTTACTCAGAGGAGCACGGTGAGCCCTTTCACGAGAATTTACTAACTTTGAACGTCATTACCAAAACGTTGTAACGAAACCATGACAAGAACTGCATCGAGGGGGAGGGGGGGCTTCTTCAAGAAAGCGATTTTCAGTATAGCTGCTAATCTGGGACAAGTACTCATTTCTGAACCCTTTTGAGATGTCGGGCTTCTGTGATTAGATGCACATTTTTTGATTCATTTTCTGTTCATTCAGACCAACTGTGAACCAAAAGCCTTGAATTTGTCAGCGTTCTCATAGGAAATGAGAGTTAATTTCAAGTTAATCGCGGCAGCTGTCCATGCAACAAGAGCAAAGTCTGCAGGGAATAAAGGTCATTTTCTAGCAGGTGTCACTGAAGAGCAACCCTGGTGCAGCTGCGCCTTCGCACGAGCACGATTCCCTCGGCGGCTTGCATCATCAGCCTTTATTCTGCTCTGTTTCACATGGTGCTGCAAAGCACGCCCAGCCGGTCGGCCGTGGTCGCACTCATGCTAACCTAGCCTGCAGTCGAGCAGACCGGCACCTCCCACTTCCAGCACCGCAGCCGCGACGAGCACCAAAAAAGCAGCGTCGGGCGCCCTCTGTCGACGTAGACCATCGACAGCAATAGCGATCGATCGAAGTGATGGCAGCAAGTGATCAGCTGGCACCAGGGGCTGCCAAGCTCAACCAGGTCTCACTCAAATGGGCCCCAGACCTGGCCTGCACGCCTGGCCAGACATCTGACAGATCCCGATGAACCGCAGCAATGTCTCTCGCCTGACAGCGGAGAAGATGGGCACGGGCACCTCTTGCAGCTCTTTAGCTCCACCCGGCTCGAACCTGCTGCTGCTGCCACCGCCCCCTCTGCGGCAGAAAGGGGCTGGAGCTGGCATGAAGATACAAGCATACGAGCCTTCTCGCACCCTCGGGTCCTCTTACGACGGTTGGTTAGCATTGTCCTTTCCTTCATTTCAATACTGCTTACAATCGATGCTCTTCTAGCAACTAGGGCCACAGCCTGCAGCGCTAACTTCTGCAACTCTTGAGCGACTTGGTGACAGGTGAGCCTTGATAGCACACTAGGTAAGGCGATTGCTTTTCACTACCTCGGTCCCGAGTTCGCGGGTTCGATTCCTGCGGTGGGCGATCCTCTATCGCCACTGCAAGCGGTGGCGATAGCTGCAAAGGCTCTTCTGTCGCTATACAAAAAGAGGCTGTTAAATCAGCTAAGATTTATTTATTTACTTATTATTTATTTATCTTTTCTCCTGGTGCAGCTTCACGCATTTCCTATACGGCAATCTGTTGCAGTCACCTCTAAGTCTATTTAGTGCCCTGAAGCTCAATTAAAAGAGCAATATTTCCTCACCTGTTTGCTTGTTTCAAAACCAGATTAAAAGCCCCAACTGCTATGGGAGAACCAAAGACCACGTAGTTCCAGTGTAGCAGCCACTGCCGAGCAGCCGCTCCAGAGCGTGAGCACTGGCTACATAATCTAGCAGATGTTGCTCCGGGCGTCTGCCGCGTTGCCGTCAGCAGCCAAGTGAGCATTCGCTCTGCCGATACGACTTGGCGACGCCGTGATGATGCAGATGATGCTGCTAATGCTCCGAGGCAGGCACGGGCTCGCACCGCTTGATCGGGTGTCGGCCACGTGATTGATCGCATGCATCGGCAACCGGCCAGGTTCTCTGGCTGCAGTGCTTTATAAATCCGTCGGGCGGTGAGCCTTTTTCAAGCCGGGACAATGCCGGGGCACGTGCGAGAAACCACTGCACGAGCGCTAACCGAGCGGCTGCTCACAGAAACAGGCGCTGCACCCACACGGATTATGCACTAGCGAGCCGACGAGACAGGTCCCGCCTTTTCTGCTTGCGCCATGGAGGCAGAGCACACGGTGCCGCTGCCGCTATGCGAGACAGACAAGAAAGGCAGTCACATCTCAGCTATGGGCTGCGGGTGAAACGGCCCGAGAGAGAAGCTGTGCCAGAGGGGCTGCCCCAAAGCAAGGCTTTACGGCATGAGAAGAGAGAAAAATGCAGGACGAGCGTGGCCAAGTGGCAGGCCGCTCTCACAGCATGCATGGCCTTGACACTACTGTGAACGACAGCGAGGCCATGCAGCCCGTCGCTCGCCGTGCTGACCAACGACTAAATGTGTGCCGCCGACGCCTCTTCGCCACGAGAAAAGCCAAACGGGACGTCGACATGCAAAGGTAGCAATCGGGTTTCGAGACAGCACTTGGGGGTGCAGCAACGGGTGCCGTCCGAGCCATCCTTTACGGCGCACCGGTCGGTGTGGATCACACTCCGGCCAACCCGTGAACACGGCCGCATGATGCACGGTACATGTGACAGGACAACCCACGTTGATGCTTACGTGTCCAATAAAAAGAAATGGCAGCAAAAACTTGAGTCCTCTGAACATCCACGACTGGAAACCCTCTGCAAAAGAGAAGTGACACGAGTCAATGGGAGAGGCTTGGAAAGGGAAAATGGCCGAACTCGGCGGCGCACCAAGCGCACCAGAGAGCTCAGCACGCAGCAAGCAGCGCTACACTGCCACGCCTCTTCTCTCGGCCTCTCTGGCAGCTCTTTCTAACGGATGCCCTTACCTACGGTCACGTCCATGTCGTCACGTTCGCCGAGCGCCCTCAGCCGATATAATATGCCGCTCTGGTATTTGTACTGAAACACTTGCACGATGCCTAAGCACGAGAGCAAGCTAAATTTGAGGCGGAGAAAAGTGAGCAGCGCCAGGCGAACAGTGGCTGGATGCCGTAGTGCAGCAGCAAGCCCCAGCGATACTCAGAGAACCCCAGCTTTCTGCAATGCTCACCGCCGCGCCGGCCTCCCCCCAATAGCGAGCCCGGCTCGATCTGCTCAAGCTGGACTTATGAAAGTGGCACTTACTAAGATATGTTGTGAAATATAAAAACTGGTTTCGAAACAGCTGGTAAGTCATGCCGTCAGGCCTGCATACGCACAAGGCCATCACAATTAGTGGCGGCGACAGAAGAATGCATAAAGAACTCTCATTGACATAGCTGAACAAACAAGGCAGAGCAAGTGCTTGCACCACCGTCCAGTTGAAGATATACATACCAAACTAAAAATATACCGGCACACACTGTGGATATGAAGTGGTGTGTCACCCACCAGCCTTTTATCCTGTTAACGTATAAATACGTGCACGACACTTTTTCTCGGCAGATATATACATGCCTGCAGGCAAGCGATGACCGAGCTGCCTACACAGACCCAGCACTACTTGGCGATAGAGCATATCAACATCAAGCAGGAGTGGTGACAATGATCAAGACACCTGGACCGCAACAAGCGGTGCATCCCATTATGCACCCACTCAAAACGAAAAGTCGTAAAGACGGCATGTAAAATGCTTTGCTAAGCACCTTTCTTTCTAGGCACTTTATATCTGCTGTACAGAAAGCAGTCAGTACATATTGCACCTTTATTAGTTCTCTGAGGGCACTTTATCAAGTGCATTATTATTATCATTATTATTATTACCAGGGCTACTACTTAGGGTCTGCTGCAGTGTATGACTGATGGCACTGTGAAAGAACGAAGCTGGAGATTTTTTGAGCAGTAAACAAAGACCCAGTTATTCCAAATCCACGATGCTACACATGGGGCCTACCGCAGGATTGCAGCAGTGCCTGAATGATCTGGGCTACAGATTGCGAGCTCTATTGCCGGCTGCCTATGACCACGATATGGTGCAACTAGCAAGTGTGCACAGCAATTAATAGGCAGGCTTTTAAAATTGTTTCCATGCTTTCTCTTTTTTATCGAGCCAATGACACTAGCTTTTGTAGGAGACAAGTCAGTAAACAAAACCGTAAAGCAACACATACGATGTTCGAACTTGCAGGCCAATAGCGCTGCCATATTCAACAAAGGTTTCGATGAGCAGGACGTGCAATGCGAATCCCAGCCTGTAAGCCTACGATAGGTCATGTGACTTTGACAGATCTCTCCCATTGTCACATAAAACTTAATTGGATACAAGTTCAAAGGCAAATAGATGGATTCGTGATTGAGTCTTGTCCTGCGATAACAAATATCAGAGGTACTGGCATGGTCTGGAATCCAACTGTCGGTGCAACCTTATTTACGTGTCTGTGCTTCCAGTAATAAACGATAAAGCAATGTTTATCGCCTAACTTGCAGGCGACGATGTTTTGTATGGCCCCGAGGCCTGATGATAACAGTAAGTGATATCGTCCAGGTTTCTGTCTGTTTCTTCTTTTCTTCTCCCATCCAAGAGAGACAGAAAGAGACAATGAGAGAGACCGAGACAGAGATAGAGATAGATAGATAGATAGATAGATAGATAGATAGATAGATAGATAGATAGATAGATAGATAGATAGATAGAGAGAGAGAGAGAGAGAGACAGAGAGAGACAGAGAGAGACAGGGAGAGACAGAGAGAGAGACAGAGAGAGAGAGAGAGAGAGAGAGAGAGAGAGAGAGAGAGAGAGAGAGAGAGAGAGAGAGAGAGAGAGAGAGAGAGAGAGAGAGAGAGAGAGAGACACAGAGAGAGACACAGAGAGAGAGAGAGAGAGAGAGAGAGAGAGACAGAGAGAGAGAGAGAGAGAGAGAGAGAGAGACAGAGAGAGACAGAGGTACTTTGGACTCGTGAGTTACGATTATTGTAAGTTCCAGTCTGGCTTTAGAGCTAATCACTCCACAGAGTCAGCATTGCTTCGGGTATACAACGACCTACTTAGGAATGCAGACATGGGTAGAGTGTCTCTTCTTGTTTTGCTCGATCTTTCGGCAGCTTTTGATACCATCGATCACAAAGTACTTCTAGAGCGCCTCTCATCTCGCCTGGGCATCACTGGCACTGCTCTGCAGTGGTTCAGGTCCTATCTCAGTGGGAGACTCCAGAGTGTTGACGTGAATGGACAAAGATCATCTGAAGTACCTCTAAAATATGGAGTACCTCAGGGCTCTGTGCTAGGTCCGGTCCTTTTCACCGTTTATACTCTCCCTCTCGCTGATGTGATTGCCAAGCACAATCTAGGCTTTCACTTCTATGCGGATGACACTCAGTTGTACCTTTGCTTTGATCCCTCCCAGCCTTCGAGCACCTCAAATTCTCTCAACTCACTTGCTGCATGCATTGATGACATCCGATCATGGATGGCAGCAAATTTTCTAAAACTAAACGATGATAAAACTAACTTACTAGTTATTGGCAAACCTAGTGTTATTCAGAAATTGGAAAGGCTGACTTTCAAAATTGGCTCTGCCAGCATATCTCCAGTTGCATCAGCTCGAAATCTAGGTGTCATATTCCAAAGCGACCTCTCGTTAGACGACCACATCAGCTCCACAGTCAAATCAGCCTATTTTCAGCTTCATAACATTGCTAAAATTAGGGCTTGTTTAGATAAGGATACCACGTCCAAGTTGGTCCATGCATTCGTGACATCTCGTCTCGACTTCTGCAACTCACTGCTTACTGGCCTACCAGCATTTGCGATCAGGCGATTGCAGCTGGTGCAAAACTCTGCAGCTAGGCTTGTCTGTCGTGAGCGTCGCAGTTGCCACATTACTCCACTTCTCGCCGACCTGCACTGGTTACCAGTCAAGCAACGGATTGACTTCAAGGTTGTGTCGCTCACTTTTAGGTCCCTTCATTCTATGGCTCCAGCCTATCTTTCAGATATACTACCCCATCAGGCAAAGCATCGTACCACTCGCTTTTCGGAATCCAACAGTCTAGAAATACCTCGTACAAACCTTAAATCCTTTGGAGACCGTGCATTTAGCTCGTATGCTCCCACAGCCTGGAACTCCCTCCCGACCTGCATCAGAACATCCCCTGACCTGACCACATTTAAAAGAAACTTAAAAACATACCTATTTAGGACAGCATTTAGTGGGTCCTTGTGATTCGTCCTCGATGTGCTTATGCGTGCTGACACTGTTCATGCTGCCACTAACCACATTTGCATGCTGACCCAGTGCATGTAACCCCTAAACATGTTATTCATTTTGTTTGTTTTTCAAGCATGATTTTACTTACTATTCTATTGCGTATCACTTTGCAGCAAATGTAAAGCGCCTAGAAAGAGATTAAGTTCTCTGAGGGCGCTTTATCAAGTGCAATATTATTATTATTATTATTGTCAGTAGGTCAGCAAACGTTCCTAACTCCTGTAGGATCATAATCCAAAATATTAAAAATCAATCAGATGAACTGCAAGGCTGTAATGATGATCACAATAATAGTAATATCAAGATATTTAAATGGCACCATAAGAGAGCCAAATCTCTACTAAAACAGTCTCTACTGAAACATTAGCAGGGGCATCGTGAAAACAAAACCAAATTCCTATATTCCATTAAGACCCCACTAGACGTAAAACTGTATCACGAGGTGCTAAACTTGAAATAAAGTGACAGATAAGAAGCGTTCACACAGATCACAATAGCTACCGAATGCCGAAAAATGATGGGAACATAAATTAGCTGGAATCTATGAGAAGCCTTGGAAATGCCATGGTCACAGGCGATCCTCGGAGGAGCTAGCAACATACTTACAAGTTAATAAAAGCACTTTTGTATGCTGAATCAAAATTGCAACAAGAGAAAATAGCATGCATAAATACAGACCGTGATCCATTAACGATGAGTATGTTTTCCCGAATTGTCAAAGTGCAGTAGTACCAAACAAGGAGAAAATGATATGCCGCATCCATGGCCCTACAGCAAAAAAATGAGCTCAAGATAAGAGCTTAGGTAATTCAGTGAAGCCTTTTGATAGAGCTAATAAGACAGAACCGAGTCGTGCTCACCTGCTTCTTATACCAGGGAAGGCAAGTAGACATATCGACCAAACGAAAGTGATCACTGTTACCACCAGCTTGAATTTTTCATACTCCTGCTTGTAGTTAATCCTAGAATAACAGAAAGATAATTATACTTGTATTGCCACTTGAAGTCTCACCAGCAGCTAGACCTCATGATGCTACGTATATTATTCAATAAATATAACGATGCGATGCAAAATAATAATTCATTTGAATAATAATAATAATTCATTTGTATAGCGCCCCAAGAGAACTTAATCTCTATTCAGGCGCTTCACATATGCCTCAAGGCTCGAGCCCACGACCTCAGCCAGACCTTGGTCGGGGGGGGGGGAGCACCTTAACCGCTGAACCAAACCAGCTCGGCAATATAATATACATATACATGCTAGCAAGTCTTTCTCAGTAACGGATGACAGGTTATTAGAATTATAACAATTACTTTATGACAATTGATGTCACACCGTTGGCTCACCACAAACAACAGTAAAGTGCAACCACATGAGACAAGGTGCATTAAAAGTGTCGACTAGCCCTTATTTCGAACTTAAGTTGAGGGAAGGGCAACTACAGTCAAGAAAGTCATACCGGATATTATAACCTATGCAACAGCTGACAATCTAGTCTATAGTAGAGGATTAGTACCTTGCTATATTAAGAAAATACATTGCTATTCTGCCAGCAGCAGTCCAAATCATCTAAAATGATAGATAGGGTGCTACAAAGCACACATGCTAGTGGTCCTAAATAATATCACAGTACACATCTACAGCCATCCACCTAGTGAAAAAGGGGTGATGGGAGACTTGGCTATCTGATATACCCCTTTGGGTTAGTCCTATGGACGATTAGTCAATCGATATACCAGGCCGACTGTTCGGGCTTCCCTTTATCTAGGCTTGACAGTGACAGCATAATCGACTAGTTAGGCAAAGGTAGCTCGCTATCTGATGCAATGCAATCAAGTCATCAATGCACTGACAGAACACGCAAACCCAGCTATTGTTAATCTATATAGTAATTCTATGTAGATGTGACTGGTTTTTCTTTAGGCAAATTGGCTCAAAAATAGGCATGTGCACATCGAAGATTGTGGCAACTGTGCTGAAGCAGCATGAAGCCACAAGATTAGTTATTGTATTCTTGCCTATGGATGGCTATTAAGACAATCTAGGCAAAAAGCTAACTCATGAAAAACTTTGAGACAGCAGACCTTAAATGCTGATGAAATAATAAGACCAATTATTAAACACGAAGAATCTTTAAAAGCAATTGTCTGGTCTCAAACCTACTAACATTAAAGAAAGCACATATGACCAAGACCACAGAAACGACTCAGCAACTTATGTTGAGGCTTTCTGAGGACCAAAGTACTTTCACAGAGCAAACTAAGGAACTCATTTGATGGCTAAGCATATAGAGTTGTATATGTCTTTAATAGGATCTCTATTACAGTCTCACTCAATGACCACGAAGTCAATCTGATGTTACCAGAGCAAATTTTGATCGAGAAAGTGAAAGCGAGGCCTAGCTTCAGGGTTCTGAATTAACTGCAAATGTCTTGTTGTACATGCAAAAAGGCCAGCAAGTAGCTAGTTAATAGATGCCTAGAAAGCATGTCACAAATGGATGAGCCAACTAGGTGCGGTATCCTGATCTAATCAAGTCTACATTTCGGCTATATCCTTATCTAATCTAGTCTACATTTCGGCTATGTTATGTAGCTGAGTACGCAGGCTTGAATGCAGAGCTCATGCGGTTATCTAGCACCAGATTCATTTTGGAGCAGGATCTCAGTCCATGCAGAAGGTGAAAGAGATACGCTGGCGGTGCCCATTTGGAGGGTTAGGCTTTCCAGCTTCCGAGTGACACAAGGTTTTCAATAATGATCAAGCTGGTTTAGCATCAACTCGAAAGAACTTTACTGCTATGCAAGCCCAAATGTAAGCTACGCATGCTGCAAGAGAGTTAAGAGAGTTTGACATGCCAGAAGGCAGGAAATGATTCAAGCACAGGTACAGCTAAGTAACACATGAATAAAAATGAAAGCCTAGATTGCGCTTGACAATTACATAGGCGAAAATGCAAAAGTAAACCTAGAGCAGATCCCCGGGATCCATATACTTTAAATGCTCACCGGATGGCAACTGGCTATTGACATCCAGGCTCTAAAATCTTACTCGAATTGGACATAAAGCATTGCAGTGCAGTGATGCCCAGCGGAGACGATGGGTGCTCAAGAATGTAGTCGATGGTGTCAAAAGCTACCAAGAGATCCGGTAGAGCATATAGAGAGCTTCTACACAAGTCAGCATTCCTACAAAGGTAGCATTATTGAAGGCCCAGGAACAGTACTTCCCCAAGCCAGAATTACAACACACTGTCATGCATGTGCTGATATATATTTCTGCATGTCAGTCTTGTATTTGCACCGCTTTCTAGAAATCTTAATCTGTTGTACTCTTTATTTATTTCCAGCTTAAGTATTGTGCCTACCATGAGATTGGGTTTTCTTAGGGATCTATAAAAATGTCTTATTACTTTAACTACAACGATTACTTCTACGACTGCTGCTATACTTCACCAGCGGACAAATAAGGATATCACCAGCCTCCACTTTTGCAAGCCTGCTAAAACTATGCGAGGCTGAGAATGCAATAACATGTCCAGTCAATTTATACACGGACGGATGAAGCCAACTTGCCAAAGTTGAGCATCGTTGCTAGAAAAAAGAACAAGCTTTCTCGAGGTGCCAAGAAATTTGCAGGAATATCAAAGACTTAAAGTATGGGAATATGCAAATAATAGGTATGCAGAATAACTGCAGGTTAGTACATATCACACAAGATCACACATTATGATTTGATAAGATGCCAATGGTGACTGCAACCATATGCAACTTACTTCTCTGTGCGATTCAGTAGTGAGACGTTTACCTGCCCTAGTATGATACTGAGATAAGCCCTACAATAGAAACACAAAGAAGCTACACAGCTCAGCTATTGAGGCATTCTTCAGCATAGTCAGCATGAGCCAGACCGTTAATTAATCCAGCACACTGCCCAGTGACGACTTCATCACAGCAGACCATCATCGCAAGCTTGTCTTCAATATTCATGACCCCATCTGTGAGCCTAATACAGCCAAGCACGGATGTAAATTTTCAAAATATGTTGACACTTGAGTATGAACAGGTATACTGTCAGAAACATTATGTGAATATATTGTAGGGACACTCAAACGAGTCTGCCAGTCACCCCTAGTCACCCAGTTTTGCAGCAACTGAAAGTGTGATTGAGCAGAAAGGTATACATATAAATAGTTAGAAACAAAAGTATAATCAGGATGTCACAAATGCATGAACCAGCTAGGCTGAGGTGCTCTTATCTGGGCAAGAACGAATTTGTGCTATGTTTTACAGGTGAAAGTAGGCTGACTTGACTCTTGAGGTGATATGCTCATCTAGAGACAAGTTATTTTGGAAGAAGACATCCAGATTCCGAGCTGTGAGTTCTGGACCTGTGCTGGCTGAGCCGATTTGCAGAGTTAAGCTTTCTAGTTTATGAGTCATACTTGGTTTACCCATAAGCAGCAAACTGCTTTTATCGTCATTCAGTTTCAGAAGGTTTGCTGCCATCCAAATGCTAATGTCAGCAATGCAGTGTGTTAGGGAGCTGAGATTGTTTGAGATGCTACAGGGCAGGGAAATGTCAACGCTTAAGTACAGCTGCATGCCGTGTGCGTAAGAATAAAAGCTTGTATTGTGCAAACAAATTCATCGGCGAGATGGAGAGTACACACTGAGAAAAGAAGTGGACCAATCACAGACGTTTGATAGCAATCCATACTTGAAAGGCTAGAGTCTTATCAATGAGATAGGACTAAAATCATTGCAGAGCGATGCCAGTTGTGCCCAGCCGAGGTGAGAGGCACTCGAGAAAGACTTGGTAATCGATAGAATCAAATGCCACCTAAAGACCCAGAAAAAAAGAAAGCAGATTGACTCGACACCGTCTGCCTTCCTGAAACGGTCGTTATGCACCTGCCGAAATGGTGACTCGGTGGATTGAGAAGAACAGTAGGTTGGGATCTAGAGAGCTAGTAGTCCCTTAAGACTTGGAGATGAACTTTGATATCAGAGCAACAGCAATAAGTTGGAAGGAGGCCATTGAAGAAGAGCAAGGAATGAAGGATGACAACGTACTTGTATCATCTACTCTAAGAAATCAGCAATCTGATGAGCAGGTGCAACTTTCAGAAATGGTTTGAAAGCTAGGAAAGGTGTTTCCTTAATCACTCTTATGGTACCTGGCTGACTTCAGTGCATATCGCTGAATTATGTAGCAATAGAAAGCAGTGAAAGAAAGGCAGGACGTCTACACCTTACAGCCCATCAAAGAATGGGAAAATTTAATAAAATGTGCTCATACTGCTAATCTTGATTATAACACAGATATCATATCATGCAATGGAATGCAACAAACGAGGTTTTGATATCGGTTTTCTGCCGCCATAAAAGCAGTCTGGAACAGATCCCCTGTACGTCCCAACACAGCATAGAAGTGCTAACACAGTGGGCAAGTTGTATGTATAGTGACACAGGAACTAAAGAGTGGCTATGGGCCTAATGCCCTAATGCAGAGCATCACTTGACCCATGCAATCAGCAGCAAAACAGTAACAAACAGAACCGAACAGAACAGGTCATCTTGGAACCGACAGCAATAGCAAGCCACATCAAATGCACCTGTGGTAATGGTAAGCAGCTCAATTCAAGCTACCTTGCTGAGGGAGACCCACCTACACATCCAATAAAATAATGCAGGTACCTAGCACAGCTTCACAGAGCTAAGCAGGCTTCACACAGCTTCTTGCTTCTTCACATTCGTCTCATTCACATTGAGTGCAACTCCAGGTGCTTCACTGATAGCAGAATCGATCGATGCAGTTACGCACAGTGCACTGCAATCCAGCACAGATCACTGCAATCCAGTACAGATAAACTGAAAAACATTGCTCACCGCTACATTCTGTACCTAGTTATACAGGAATATTAACAGTGGTGTCTAGAACATCAGGTGAGAAAATCGGTTGGGTGCATTGGGCCGGTATTCAGAATACATGACCTTGCATTAATCACTTCCAGCTTCTAAAACTCTTGCAGTAACTTAGATACACAAAGTATACGAGAAATGTCCTTCATTACGAATGCTAAACACAAATACATTACAAAGTCAGACAACAGCTGGTTTGGTCTAGCGGTTAAGGTGCTCGCTCCGACCAAGGTCTGACTGAGGTCGTGGGCTCGAGCCCTGAGGCATATGTGAAGCGCCTGAATAGAGATTAAGTTCTCTTGGAGCGCTATATAAATAAATTATATTATTATTATATTATTAACAGAGAATTACAGTACAAGTTGATCTCTAGATCTAGTGAACATATAAATTTTACCAGGCAACACACAGCTGGTCTCTTACAACAATGGTAGCGGACTTGTACTAAAATTATAAGAGCAGTAACAAAAGTTACAAACTTAAGTATCATGTTCGTTGTGACGATTCTGGCCTTTCTTTATCACAAGCAGCTACCGTTTTTTTCTTTTTTTTCCACAGCCTCAAACCAATTAATGGAACCTTTTTTAATGCCATGATACTGGGACATGCATGCTTTATTTGCGTTCCCATAGACCTCCTACACTGATGCCCATTGTTTAGTCTTCAAAATAAATTTTTCGAGAAAACAAATCTAACATTTGTATACGTCTCTCGTGTAAAATAGAGCAATCGATAGCTTCAAAAGGCCTGTCACTGACTTCCTTTAAATGCAACTCCAGTGGCCTTGAAACACTCACAACTCTTTTCTACAGACATATCTATATCTGAAAGAGTATACAGTGTAGGTATGCAGCACAAGTTAGCTTGTCGTTAACATATGCACTAACAAAGAAATCTGGTATTCTCAAGGCTAGGTACCATTACAAATTTATCCATTGTTCTTTCTACATGAATGAAGCTGAGTCCTTGGCTCATGATAATGCACCCACAACTAGTCAAATGAGCAAATGAGTCGGCAGCAGGTCCTAACAGCAACCAGAAATAATAACACTTACAGTAAAGTGTCATTCCACTAAAGTCACGTTATCTAACACGACAGTGCACACACAAAGATTGGGTCAGCTGATCCTACACAATCACAGCAGATCATTCATAATGGCACCATACATAAATAATGGCAAGGTCTTATCAGCTACCAAAGAAAGTAACAAGAGATACAAACACAAAACTTTACCTTAATGAGCTGGACATATATGCAAAGACTCAATTTACTTAAGGTTTGCCCACAAAAAAAGCGCAGACCGACATGCAAAAGTATAAAATGCTAACTGCTCAATAGACTATGTAAAAGCTGCTATAGCCCAGAACATCTAAGAAAAAACCAAAACACCGTGCAAATTCATCCTCTTGGAGTACAATCAATGATCACTCCTGATTAGGAAGTGCATTCAAACACCGGCATTAAAAGGCTGTCCTAATAGAAACTGCCATAAAAATACTAAACAACCATGTGCTTGGGAAACAGCTGATATAAATGCAACAAGCCGAACTAATCAGAATGGAGCGTGCCCACGGCTTTGCATAAAGGGTAGTCACTGCAGCTACTAACTGGCCAATGCGTCACGGCAGTCACCTAGCAATGCCTCGGATCAATTCAAATGGCACCACTCTCTCTGTGATGCACTAAGCAATGAGATCACCGGGCATAGCTTGGAAAAACGAAATCAGTCTCCAAAAGGATCAATTTTTGTGCTTCAAACATGAGCACACGACCGACCGTTCAACGGTGCCTTTCCATGATACCCCATGAACACGTGGTGGGATTCGGAAGCAAACAGCAAATTAATGCACTTCAGAAAGGCTTCGTATGGCCTGATCCACAGTTCGGAGATATAGCAGCAAGCTAAATGCATCTCTGTCTGTAACTCCACAAAGTCATAAAGACCATGTGGGTGTTACGCAGGAGAGTTTTGTATAGCGCACTCACAGCCTAAGTGGCTTTTGGTACACATTCGGTACCCAACAGACTTCGTCTCACGCAACAAAGAGAAAGTGGGAAGCATAGCAGAGTTAGGAGAGCAGTTGAGGTAGTGAGTAGCATAGAAGTAGCAGTTCAGGACCGCTGAAAAAGAATGAGCCATAGTCGGCAGTAGGAGAGTAGTCGTCGTTGCGTAAGAATTGTGGAAGCGAGTTCCACAGTCTAGGACCTGCAAAGCTAAAACCCACACCCCTCCCCTGTGTGGTTACTATCAGCAGGCAATAGGCACAACTCAGCCAGCACATTCCGTTATCTCCGAGTGCACAACACTCTACAGCTAGCCATCACATCCGATCCCTATCCAAGATTAGAAGCTGTCTCCCACAGTGGCTTGTAAAAAATTTAACTAGCTCTTTAGTTCTGTCTCGGCTTGATTATTGTAATTCCCATTTGGCTGGGCTACCAAAGAAAGCTATTATGCCACTACAGCAGACTATGAATGGCTGCAAGGCTGGTCTTCAAGTCCCAGCGGTTTGAGCACGTGTCACCTCTGCTGAAAGAGCTAGGATGGTTGTCGGTTGAGCAAAGGATACAGAGCAAAGTTCTTACCCTGACCCACAAGGCCCACCACGGCTTGGCTCCTTTGTACCTAGCTGAACTGCTGCATCAGTTTCAGCCTGTTCGCGCCCTCAGGTCCTGTGTGGACAATAAATTAGCTGTCCCATTCCTCCGCTTAAAGACAGTTGGCGACAGAAGCTTTAGCTCTGCAGGTACTAGACTGTGGAACTCGCTTTCACAATTCTTACGCAACGACGACTACTCTCCTACTGCCGACTATGGCTCATTCTTTTTCAGCGGTCCTGAACTGCTACTTCTATGCTACTTACTACCTCAACTGCTCTCCTAACTCTGCTATGCTTCCCACTTTCTCTTTGTTGCGTGAGACGAAGTCTGTTGGGTACCGAATGTGTACCAAAAGCCACTTAGGCTGTGAGTGCACTATACAAAACTCTCCTGCGTAACACCCACATGGTCTTTATGACTTTGTGGAGTTACTGAAGGAGATACATTACACATTACATTAAAGTAGGCTATTCACTTTCGGAGCTGTCTAACATCCTACAGAGTCAGCACAACGTACTGCCTATCGTGCGCTTTATGACTTGCTGTCAGGAAGCCACGTGTAGCATAGCATCATAGAGCAACTGAAGTCTAAAAACAAAAAATAATAGCACTTCACCAATAGGCTGAAATCACGCTTACCCGTTTTTATGAGGTAGATGATCCTCTATGGCGACCAGACTTGCCCTTTTGTCCTCAATCTTCAGTAGCAACTCTTTGCTTTTCATTGACTCATCACCAGTGCTCGGCAGCGCTTTCTGTAGTCTACGATGCAACCACATATAATAAGCAGACACACTAGGCAAGCAGAATGAAGGTAAGCACGCCAACGGGAGAGGCACACCATCGAGAGTGGTACGCCATAGAAAGAGTGCCACACAACTGGGGTAAACTGGTATGCACCAGCCACGAGAGGATCCATACAACTCATACAACTGCAGCTCACATAAGCGCCTAAAGGGTGATTCTATGGCCAAAGCAGATTCTATTAAAAACAGGTCGGGTATTAGAGTAGCTTTAAAACGCAAGCAGAAATTGTTGAAGTTATGGCAAGCAACTCAAAAATTGGCAAGCATAGCCGATAACAGAATAAAAGCCAAACTTCACAGTTCTTAGCAGGAATAATCACAACTTTTTGGTACTCTCAGACCACCCTACGAAACCCTCAGATGCATATAGCTAGCGTGCAATGAGACATCTGTGCTAGCGTGTGGCTTCCTAAAAATCATCAACATTTGCATCGTACGTAAAAAAAAGAGCAAAGATCATATCAGTATGAAAACAATCTAAAACGTCGACAACTTGGCGATGCAAATGCACTTTCGGTGGTAAGCCAAAAAAGTGAAGAAAATTAAGAAGTACAAGCATGCACAACACACACTCACACACGTACACACAATGAATCCCAATCATGTGTCTGCAACTGCTAATCACGCCTACTACCCAAAGCTAAAAATGCTGGCAGCAAGTTAGCCCAATCGCATTAATAACAATATTCATTCCAATAGCATTCGTTCTTCCCTCCCACACATCAGAGTTATCACTGTAGCTGCCGGAGCATCTGAATGCTACAAGTGCACAAGCACAAGTCTTACTCCGGGTTTGATAAGGGTGCTATTATAGTAACACTTTAAGTATAACAAATACATGCATAAATATGAATGGGGTAGAAGTAGATTACACAAAATACTCAAAATGCTTTATAATTAGCACGAAATTTTCCAAATGGCAAAAATAAGAAGGGCAGGGGGTAAGATTAAAGCGTAAAGGTGGAAAAAAGATCAGAAACATCAAACATCAAAAACAGATCCAAGGTGTTCACACGTAGTGGGTGGGCAAGAATATGCATGCAAATCATATATATTCACCGGTTAATATACATACATTCACATTTTGAAGAAATCGTTATATGTGTATATATATATATATATGTGTGTGTGTGTGTGTGTGTGTGTGTGTGTGTGTGTGTGTGTGTGTGTGTGTGTGTGTGTGAGTGTGTGTCTGTTAACGAAATGTATGTATGAATGCATGTATGTATGCATGCACACATGCATGCATGTATGTATGCATGCATGCATAGGTGCATGTATGTATACATACATGCATGCATGCATGCATGCATGTATGAATGTTTGTCCATATTCACAGGGACAGTCAAAAGTTTAAGCAATTGCTGGAACAGGGCAAATTTTATTTAAAGGCCTCTCTGATGGAACTGGCTCAGACTCATCATTCTGTGTGATTCCTAGTATCAATCCATACTAAATAAACTAGTTCTCATTGCATTCATGAGCAGAAGCAGGTATTATAATAGAAAACGACTTCTCAAAGCAGAAAATATGCTTAAAAATGACGTCTAAGCAATCACTGATGATGAACCTGGCTAAAATGGCACGTAAATCAAATGATTGTATTTACACAGTGCCATTTCCCGGAAAAGCTAGCATAGATTGCTTTCCTTTGCACCAATATTGGAGATTGTAGAGTTTCGAACAAGCACTGAGGGGCGGGCAATGCAAGAGGGCTGCACTATTAAGGAGCAGTTGCAACTCTGTACAATGGAGCCAAGAGAGCGCTAAAGCTGCCCCAACGATCGGAATGACAAGGCCATAAAAACACAAGCCTCGAAGAACATATTTGCACTTCGAAAAGTGTTGCTAGGATACTTGAACTTACGACAGGGCATAACCGAATGTTCTGCAGAGGTTATGCCAGCAATGTTTTGTAACGAAAGTGCTCAAAGGTAACAAACGCACAGGAGGGAAATGAGTTGGATGACTACGCGACAATGACAGTTCAGACAGTGTGTTAGAGGGATGGCATAGGCCGTATGCTAGAGCTATGATAGAGCATTTGTGCGGCTGAGGCTCAACTAAGCATGATTAATGATCAGAGGTATGCTATTGGACACCGGCCCCTCCCTAAGGTTGGGCATAATCCACGAGACCAATAGCCTGTGGCACAAGAGCCACGAGTGATACATCAAGAGGGAGACCGGTTTCCAATAGGGTCTCTGAGGTAGCAGCTGGGTTGCTGCCTGGCGGAGTGCATCAGCACCAAGCAAGGATTCGTCAAAAAGTACTTCTACGGCCTGAAAGTGTGCTTAGGGTCACTATCTTGCTGCTGAATGTACCGACCTCCAAGCAGAGTATTTGAGCTTTGAAGTCCAACTTGCTTGGTCAATTATAAGTTGAGTAAAGAACTTTTTGACGAATCTTTGTTTGGTACTGATGCAGTAAAGGTTAGCTAATTAAGCATTCTCATTTCTATAGTAGCAGAAGAGCCTTAACGGCTATAGCTGCCATTTGCAGTAGACAATAAAGGATTACATCCAGCTGGACTCGAACCCACAACCTGGGTAGTAAAGTTCGAGCATCTTACCCCTAAAATAAGACCGACCCGAAGGCAGTGACCAAACCAGTCGCTTGATTTGAACCCCTGTAGAATGACAATGGAGTGATATCGGCAGGCGGCCGAGGCAGGGTGTTTAGCCTTCGACTTCCTTGTTTAGCCGACCTTTTCAGTAAAACTCAGCTTCTAGAATGTGCTACCAGCAGAAGAGCTGGTAGCCTCTATGACTTGCCAGACAAGTGAGGTAATAAAGAATCATGCTAAGATGACGACTCACTAAACCTATACATACCAGCGGCATTCGCTTCTTTTTGGGCTATCAATAGATATTTTCACATGCTGCATATAACTTTAGCATGCCTGGCATAGTAGAAAACCCTCTCATGACCAAGGCGAATTTACAGCCACAGCAGCTTCAGCCACACTTCGATGATTTTTTTTTACACCGAGTGCATATTTGCATAAATAAATTATACCCAGTGCATTATTAGGCAACAAAGACCCACTGCATCCCTGAATAAGATTGCAGCAATATTCCATAGACTAGAGACTACAAGCTCCGAGCTAAATGTTAATGTTACGAGCTCAAAAGACCACAAAAAAGTGAAGCCTTCAGCTGAAATCATGATGATGCAGCCGTGTGATCCTTGATGGGGCTGAATAAGAAGGTTCATAGGCCTCTGCAAGCCAAACAAACTCTGGTCTGCTAGGCCATAGGGGTAGGCAAATCACTTGGACCGATTTACAGGAGCCTTTTGATCTTTCTATGATTGTATGCTACTAAAAAGGTCAAGGTCTGAACCCTCCTTGGCTTAATCCTGTCTACCCCAAAGTGTTCGGCTAAGGTTGGGATAGATCATGACTGACACTATCTACACAGGCCCAATAACAAGTAAAGGAAGCCATTTGTTCTTAAGGCAAGGCTCTTATGCCTGCTTAAAGCTAAGTTAGAAGCTGCGCAGGTAGAACTTTTTATAAGCACAATCCATTGAATATGCACAGATTCTCCGCTGAATGATTTTGCTAGTGTTCACGTGAGCTGCCTCAAAATTACAGGCGACTGGTTGTTTTAACTCCGGGATCACAGAGTGTGGAACTCCTCGCCTTTACTCACGAGAAAATTCAAGCTAGATTCACAAGTTATTTTATCTGGCATTGCTTCATATTTGAGAATTTCAAAGTGGATTTTATTTTCTGACCTTGCCTAGGTCAAGCTTCAGTGACAATTTCCCTGTGGCAACGTTACAAAGGCTACTAGCTAGGTGCTTGCATATGCAGTTGTCTCAAAAGCTTTCGATGTAGAATGCATCACTCCCCACGGTATAACCCACTACACGCCTTAATCCCGAGGTCGTGGGTTCGATTCCTGCAGTGGGCGATCCTTTATCGCCACTGCAAGCGGTGGTGATAGCCGTAAAGGCTCTTCTGTCGCTATACAAAAAGAGGCTGTTTAATCAGCTAGGATTTTTTTTAATCTTGAACGACTCCCCCTAATCACATAGAAGGTCACAAAATCGAGGCACACAACGGTTCTATCAGTTGCAGCTTCTCTCCTCCCTTTCATCAGTAGCATGCCAAGATTTTTGAACAAGAAAAGATTATCAATATCAGTTGTGTTAGCCAAACTGCGAGAGAGAATAGCATGCACTCAATTTATTGTACTAGGAATTAAATGAGAGCAAATGTCAATGTTTTTTTTACTCCACTTCCGGACCAAGTCATAGCCCTGCCCATTCCCGCATGGGAAGCACATCTGAGATTCAGAACGCATTTAAATAAGCTGATTTAGCGAGTGATGCTCCGCAGAGTAACACTAGTGCAGACTGAGCATACAGACAAGAGGAAACCGTAACGATTGGCACATGTTACTCACACCTTGAGATTCCACAAACCAAAAACCTCTATCGTGGCATATTTCTAGCTAACTGAACGCACTGCTATGGACCAATAAGTGTTCAGCATTAATTGCTGTACAGCAGTACTTCGATCTACTTGCACAAGCATCAACAAATACCCAATTAGCCAGCATTGTGCTAACAGTAATGTAATAGCAGGCAAGATGGCATTAATCAAAATGTAAAGACAATCATACGCCAGGGCACCGAGGCTCTATTAAATCTGCCGAGACAACACTGGCCCAAGTAACTTCAAGCCAGCTCACGGAACTCGCAAAATAGGCTGTTCAACACAAGAACCTCATCACAGGCCCATAGACCCTAATTCTACGTCTGCGCTTCGCACCAGTCCAATCACCTCGGCTGGCTCTTTAGCTAAATACACGCTCAGCTACTTCGGGACGCTGGAAAAACCTCAACGCTGGCATAGCTTTCACGTAAATACATGCCAAGCCAATTCGCAAGGCGTGATTTTCGTAATAGTAATCACAATTCCGGGCGCGGCAGGACGAAGCACGGTGAACTTTGAATGGGGGCACGATCGCTCGATCACTTGGGCGCGTAGCTCTCTAGCTTACGATCCGAGCGTGTCTCTCAGCTGGCTCAGCTTGCTCTTCTGACGGGCGACCGACGACAGGCATTTTGCCTGCAGATCCTTCATTTCACTGACCTTCTTGAGATACTGCCTGTGGACATCCTGCAGAGGTGCGAAGAGCGACGCAAAGTGCAGTCAGCATCTCTCTCTCTGATATACTTTCGTGAAAGTGAAAAAGGCAAACCGACGGTAGCTAGTCACCGGTGAAGCGAGCTCGTCGTAAGCTTTCGGGCGCTGACAAGTCCGGTGTGCGCGCAAAGCTTGCACTTTTAAAGGGGCTTAGCATTCGGCTGAGAGGCCGACTAGCGATGCATAAGCGGCCGACTAGCGATGCATAAGCGGCCGGCTATCGGAGGATAAGCGACAGGCTAACTCGAAGGAGCTCCTGCGTACAGCGTGCGCGCTGTACACGTGGCTCGGACTTTTTCCTGCCTACGACTAGTGCATTCTTGAGAAGCGATCTTATAAAAGCGACCGAGACGCTCTCACTAAGCGAGGGTCTCAAGTAAACGACGACCCTAAAATCCCATTATCGAAAAAAACGACGCAGCCGCTACCGCAGGTAGTAACAACCGACTTCAGCCGGCGTAGTGGCAAATAAACACTCGCTCTGGACAAGCGCATACCTCTAGTACACCGAACTCTTTCTCTATCTCATGCCACTCTTCGTCTACAGCATCCATTCGAAGGCCACGGCCTTTGCTCAGCTGTTGAATTAAGAGAGCCTTAAGACCGCACCTACTCGACCTTGAGGTGGCGTGGTAACGAGGCAGAAGGTCAGTGCTCAGCCGGGGCTGCACGTCCTAGCCTTTTCCGGCTCGGCAGGGCCACCCGCCGGATCTAGTGCGCGGCTCGGATAAGGTAGGGCGTCTCTTGGCTTCTCGTTATTTAATCAAGCGATTTGATATCCACGACAGGAGGCGTTGTTTCTGTTGTTCGTGGGCTATGCAAGACACCTAGTTATCGTTGAGACGTTCGCTGCAGTTCAGCTGCCATATCTTACGACTGCGGTAGACCGCAACGTAAGATTGAAAATTGCGAACCCTTACCGAGCGGCCATGAAGTTTCACATTTATTTTCGATGTTCCTTTTTGATACCCATGTCATGCACCGGGCCTAGGCGGGAGTCCCTGGCTTGCTAAGTCGGCGCTGGAAGTCACCCGTTGTTGGTTGTTACTCAATCGAGCCGACCTGGGTGTTAGCAGTTTCGCACGCCGACGACAACGTGATGGCCTAAGCTATTCCCGGCTCCAACTATCATGACCTCGATTTCTTATGTTTACTTTGCATAATTGAGCACGTGGAGAAGGATTTCCAATGAAGCCGGCTCTCTGAGGGGCGGGGAGGCCTGAGAGCTCTGTCGTCCGGCCCGAAGCATGGAAGCCGTTCGGTAGCCATGTCGGCCTATGTTTTGTACCCCGAAAAGTATTGATGTCGCGCGTGCTTTGACCACCTGCCTATGTTGAAAAAACTTTGATAGATAGCATCTGACAGAGCAGGTCACACTTCAGGGGTTCGAGTCCTGAAGCAACCACTATCTATTGCCCCCCACCCTGCAAGCACGGATGGGAGCCGTGGCACTTCTGTCGCTATATAAATGAAGCTGTTGAATCACCTAATATTTACTTTACTTTTGTGTTCTTTCTAGCGACCTAATACGCACTGGAAATTCTGCCATTTCGTTGCAGAATGTGGTTGGTGTGCTCAAGGCATACCTGCCGATTTCTAATCGGCATGCTACCGGTGTCGTGTCGCTGAATTAAACTTGTGATTTTAAACAGCATTTACGCTGTAAGACTTCTAACCGGCACATCTTTTTTCTACTGCATCACTATTTGATTGGATGTTTTACTCGATCAGGTGTTTTTACCATATCTAAATTGTGATAGTGGCTTCATCTGAGGCTTCAATCAATGTCGAGGTATAGCGTGATGGTGGATTTGGGTAGGCAACCTTCAAATGGCCCTTTGTATGTCGATTCTGGCCGAATGCAGTTGGTGGATGCAGCAAACCGTTTAGACAGATCAGGCTAAGAGGAAACAGTTTGGGAAGGTTGAGGAAAAAAGTAAACAGAAAAAATGCAATGTACTTTAATGCTATATGTTGTTTGGCCGACAGTTGCCATCAATTTTAAGGGATTGTCGTGTCGAGTCTGCTGACATAGTCAGCAGCATAAGAAAGGAAGTATAAGGATCATAGGCCGGAGCTAGAGGATAAATGGGGCATACAAGTCAGTGACAGAACATAATAAAGGCACTATGCTGCTTGATAGGGAGCTAGTTCAGATTGTGAGAAGTGGTGTAATGTACCAGTTGTGATGCTAACAATAGCACCCAACGAGAACTAAATCTCAATCTTGTTGGCTCTCCAGGTTTGCAGATTGGGGGGGGGGGGGCAAGCGCCGGCTGAATGACGTAGGCCATTCCTTCGAGGTGTATCTCATGTATCTCATTGTCACTTATTGTACCGGCCAGAACTAATCGACAGATGGAATCTAGTGAGTCGATTTGCGATAACATGAAGATAAGTAGACTAATGACTTTGCTTGTGGTTTTACAGGTTGAAGTTCAACGCCTAATGACAGTGCGCATTCTTTTTGCTTTTCTTGCACATATCATCCCTTCGGGGTATTTAACGAAATATGAGTTCTGCTGATGGTGTAGCTCCTTGTTGTCTCACTCAGGGTGTGGTCATGAGTGGTAACCACTTGACCAAAATCCATCTTTTGAGTCACAGTCGTCCTATCGGTGTGTGGATGCATAAGGTTAACCCGGGGCCATGTCTAGTCGTGCCGGGGCAGCCCTTTGCACTCTACTGGCAGCTGTCGAACGCGAGCTCCGTGCAGGAGCCGGTGCTCGAGGGAGCCGGTCTGTTGGCCTTCTCTGCCACTCGGCTCACTTCCGGATACCCGTACCATGTGATGCCACGTAAGGTGGATTTTTGTAGTTGTTGTCATTTAGCTTGTATGTATGCCTTTGTATGTGCTGACTGCTAGAGTGCACTTTCCAAGTAGCTCTGACTTCCATTGGCCGGTCGTTTGGGATACTGTGGTTGACTGGGTAGGTGTGCGTGCACTTGTTAGCCTTGCTGTGTGCACTTTCGTGAAACTTCAGTGGCAAACTGCTGTAGACACTCGTGCGTATACACGTGTCAGCTGCTCCTATGTGCTTGTGCGTGGGTGGCTGGCGACTTGTACACTCACGTCCATAGATGTTTATGCCTCCTGAACTAGAGAATTTTTTGAGGCACGTGCAGTAAGGAGTGGCATTGTGACCCACGGAGTAAGTGGCAATTATCTCCACAATAAGTAATGGAAATTACCTCCCAAATGTATGAAATGTGACTAGGAAGGCACCACACTTGCAGAAATGCTAGGAAATTGGTCAATTTAACCAAAGAAATCACTTTTTAAAATACAGCATCATTTTTAAGTTTGAGGCTATACATAATACAATCGTAAACTGTTGATTAAGTGTGCAAGATTCCCACGATATGGCCGGCATCTGGCTATTCCATATCGGGCCCGTCGCGATGGCCACTGTACAAATCTGCAGACGAGGACATACGACTTCTTTTTTATAAAGGCACATTGTTATCACTTCATAAACAATAAATTGGCATAAGTAAGAATGCTGTGTTCTTGGGATGAGTAATGTTGGGTAATGTATCTCCATCTGTAACTCAGCAAAGCCATAAAGGCTGTGTGGGTGTTATGCAGGAGAGTTTGTATAGCGCACTCACAGCCTAAGCGGCTTTCAGTACGCATTCGGTAGCCAACAGACTTTATCTTATGCAACAAAGAGAAGGTGGGAAGCATAGCAGTCAGGAGAGCAGATGAGTTAATGAGTAGCATGGAAGTAGCAGCTCAGGACCGCTAAAAAGGATGAGCCATAGACGGCAGCAGGAGAGTAGTTATTGAGTGAAGGCTGCGTGAGATTTAATCTGGCTCAACATTGGGGGGGGGGTACTCAAGTCGAACTGACGCAGCCGTATGGCACCTAAACAAGAGTAGACCTGGTCTTCACTGACGAGAGCTGAACTGTCCTTTAACAAACCTTCCTTGACGGCGCTCTAGCAGTAACTGAAAGCCATGGCAGTTGGGTGGCAAATGGCAGGTTGCTGACTTACATTGAGACCATCTTTTGGCAACTGGGTTAGAATGCCACGAACCTGGGTATAACTTGAGGAAGCTGGGAGTTATAATAATTTAGGTAGTATGCCATGCCCACTGGATGGTTAATACTTGTCCTACTCACTTTATTTGAATGACAATTGCTAATCTTGGCTCTATTGAAATAAAAGACGGCCTCAGCCAAAGAAAAGGTGAGGATTACCGCTGAGACTGCCTGTGGCATACTCTTAGACAAGGCAGTGTCCTTACTTGTCGGTGCCGGCATCCTGTTATTGCATCTCATTCCCGACATCATTGACCAGAATGTGTGCCGTGGTGTTCTTCAGAGCTCAGAAAATTTTGTCTCACAATTTAAATGATCCAAAGAATACTGCAAGTCGGGTCAGAAAATTGCTGTGTGACCCGTTTGTTATTACCTTGTATTGATTCAGTTAGTCGCCCGATTAAAACAAATTCATTTGTTTAGTCCTACTAGAATGGAATCTCTGTTTAGGCACTTCACATGTGAGGGCTTGAGCGACCGACCTCGGTAGTCAAAGGTAAGCATCTTGACCTCGGTCATTAAATGCAAGCACCTTAACCCCTAGACCTAATCAGGGTGGCTCATAGGGCATCAAACAGAAGTTGCTTGGACCGGAAACTGAGAGGCAATATAAATCCACCAACCTGGCAGAAGTTCTTTTGAGCCTTTGAACCTTGTCGAATGCTGTGGAGTCGCTGGACGAGTTTAGAAAATATCTGGCTTTGATGACCAGTGGGCAGGATCATGCAGTTATTACGAACAATGGACCGAGGTATTGCTGTTTAATAAACTTGAGCATGCTACCACTAGCGATTCGACCATGCTTCATTTGCAGCACATGTAAAGTGCCAAGAAAGAGACTAATTTCTTTGAGGGTGCTATACAAATATTTTATTGTTACTCTTATTATCTTGCAGCATGCGCAGTTTATGTACCTCGATGCCAATATATGATTGGCCTGATTGTCCTCCGACACACTCTGTCGGCCATATTGTTAGGGATGAATAAATACTAGTAGACATCAGTATATTGCGAGTGCCCTCCACTTAGCCATCTTAGAGGAGCTCTGTAGAGACTGCCAAAGCACATATAATGCCTTAGCAATAGGTCGTTCCTGACGCCCGATGAAGGACATGGGTTTCGTGGGTGATCTGCCTCCAGTTGCATTTACAGCTGCACCTTCGAGTCCAGCCGGATCCAGGGGCCAGAGACCACAGGCCACTGGATGATCCCCCATTGCCTTTTCCCTCGTCCTGCTGGTACAAACGGTTTGCATTACACTTTTCCGGATTCAGAGGTCTTATTCTGCTCACGCGATCATTTGTAGTGGTTAATGTATGCATACTGCAATCGTGAAGTCCCTAGATAGGTATACAGTTATCTTAGGGTGCTAGACTAACGACCTATTATTATTAGTATGATTATGATTATTGTCAGGTAGTAGGTCAATCGCCGAGCTGGTTTGGCCCAGTGGTTAAGGTGCTTGCGGGACTAAGGATTGGTCACAGCATGGGCTCGAGCCCTGCATGAATAGAGATTAGGTTCTCTTAGGGCACTATGCAAATGAATTTTATTTATTTATTTAATTGTTCAAATAGTGCCTTTTCGGTACCATTGGCAATAAATATCCAAAGGGTGTCAGTCCGTTTTGGTATTAGCTTGCATAAAGCCGATCGGCTGATTCGGCAGCCTCATTCCTATTCCAGCTGGTGACCTTTAGCAGCTTGAATCTGCTTTCAGCCGTCATTTGCCCACTGCATGACTCAAACCCTTGAACTGAGTCGTGAAGTGCAAGCACCTTACTGCTGGGGCTGTGACCCAGTGTGTGTATGCAGTGACTACAAGTTACTTTGTGGTTACATTGCATGCTGGCCTATTGCTGATATGGCAGTCTGGGAAGCTTTGGAACTTTTGAGATTATGAAAATTACAAGTACTTGGTAGTAGTACCTCAATGGTAGTACCACCAATTGAAAGAGACTGGGTCCCTTATAACAGTAGTACGTTAGTCGTTTTCTGTGATGTGTTTGATTTCATCATTATTTAGCTTTAAGTAAATAGGCCAACATCCAGGATCAATTGTCTGGATGGCAACTATCCAGTTTGCAAGTTCCTACTGTCGATACCGATGGTTTAAATGACAAATAAGCCAGTTGTCGTCAATCTGGAAGTGATAGCCAATGTCTTGGGCCTTCATACTTTTGCTGAAGGCACTGTACTAACAGAGGTCAGCTAAATGCAGTGGACAGACCCTTCTGGGACTCCACATGTGACTGGTCTGCCCAATGAGACTTGACCACCACACGACACGGATTGGACCCAAACAGATAGAGGTATGATTCGCACCAGACCAGGGCCTCATCCGCCAGGTTTATACTGCGTCGATTGATTGCAGCTGGCCACTTAATGTCGACGTTGTCGAGTTTGCTTTCTCAGCCTACTCATCTGCCCCATGCGTTAAGCTTCAGACAGGCTCTTAGTTAGCAAAAATTTGTCTTCTGGCCACCCGATGGAGGGGGACTGGCAAGCCTATTACATTATGCTGTAGCAATTTGAATAGTCAGAGGGAGCTAACTGCATATTATTTTGTTAATAGTCGCTTCTGCCAACTGTATTAATGTTCGGGTAGACTCAGCATGCACTGAGTGACATTGTATGCAGTGAACAGATAGCTGGATGGAAGTTGCTCATGGTGTGCCCGAAGCTTAGCTGCTGGTGCCTGGATGCTGCTAAAACCCCTGCATGTGTAATGCAATTGCTAGACTCATTGTGACCTCGTGTCGATTACCCACAATACTTGGCACTCCGGCCTATTGATACAACTGGCAGCTGTAAGGTTAGTCCATTAGTGGGACATAGGTGTAGTAGACAGTTGTAGTTGAATAATGATTTTTGACTAATTATCGTTAGTGCCATTGACATGCCACCTTCCAACTGCAGTGTACTATGGGCATCCTGATCAGAAGCTGTCAACTGTTTTGGTCGTGTGCCTCAAATCAAGCTGGGTGTGCTTCTTTGCTTTTCACCTTATACATTGGCAAAAGCCGTAGGGCTCACCGTGAGGCACCTCTGTGCCTCAAAGTTTTTTTAAAACCTTGCACATTTTTAATTTTTTTCTATCGGTTCACAGAGCACCTAGCAGCTACCGGGGCTTTACAATGATCTGTGATCTACCGAAAAGAAACGAGTACATAAGTAGTAGCCTGCAAGTCCGTAGGGAGCCGTTGAGCTGAGAGCAGTGAAGAATCGAACTGGTCCTGTCTGCCTAGCAAGCTTTTCCTGTGGCATTGCCCAAGAGCTCGGTGAACGGCAAGATCACCCGTGCCTGTATAGTGGTGGTGCTGTGTCACTGCTGAATGTCGGAGCTGCTATTTGCAAGCGTGGGCGTTAGCTCTCAAATTGTGTGCCTTCAGTTTTCGCTGGGCATATCTTGAGTGCTGCTGTAGTAGCGCTCAACTTGCTTGCACATGCAGATGAGATCGTGCTAACTCGCTGCGGCCACCTGTTTGCCTCGGTGGCTGTATAGCAAGTGTGCGCCGTTTCAGTGGCTGCATCAGCGAAGATCTGGTGCTCAGGGAACACTTGATCTGAATTTCACTAGCTATGAGCAAGTGATCTTAGTGGATCGTGCCAATTTATTGCCAGCAAGGTTTGAGCATCATACAGAAAGAAGTAGAAGGTCGGCCAAACGTCTCCACTTCCTTGGCTGACGGCAGCTCACAGTGTTGGCCATGGCTTCGCCACAGCAGCAGCAGCAGTTGTGCTCGAATTCCGACCTGGCCAGCTTGTTCGAATGCCCCGTCTGTGCCGATTTTGCTCTGCCGCCGATCCTACAGTGTCAGAACGGACACATTGTGTGTGCCGTGTGCCGGCCTCGCCTGCAGTGCTGCCCGACTTGTCGTGGGCCACTTGGCAACATCCGAAACCTTGCCATGGAGAAAGTAGCCAGTGCGGTGCTGTTTCCGTGCCGGTACGCCTCGAGCGGCTGCACGGCCAGCCTGCCGCACACGGAGAAGACCGAGCACGAGGAAGCGTGCGAGCTGCGGCCGTACGCTTGCCCGTGCCCCGGTGCTGCCTGCAAGTGGGAGGGTGCCCTGGAGCATGTCATGCCGCACTTGGCTCAGCAGCACAAAAGCATCACCACTCTGCAGGGCGAGGATATAGTCTTCCTTGCCACCGATGTCAACTTGCCTGGTGCCGTCGACTGGGTGATGATGCAGTCGTGTTTCGGTCGCAGCTTCATGCTCGTTCTGGAGAAGCAGGAGAAGTTTGACGGTCACCAGCTGTTCTTTGCCGTCGTGCAGCTCATCGGTACTCGCAAGCAAGCCGAGGGCTTTGCCTACCGACTTGAGCTGAGCAATCGTCGGCGGCGGCTGACCTGGGAGGCCGTGCCCCGCAGCATCCATGACGGAGTTCAGGCGGCCATTGCCGGCAGCGACTGTCTGGTCTTCGATACGAATACCGCACGCCTGTTTGCCGAGAACGGTAATCTTGGCATAAACGTGACTATTAGCACCTGCTAGCAAAAATGCTTATGCCTGCTTCGTGGTAAAGGACCTAAGTGTATTCATAGCAAGCCTTTGTGGAACTGTGTAGATTGAAGGAAAAGCCGTTGACCCTTAGCCATTTGTGGTTAATGTATTTCCGTAATTTATGTAAAACAATGTTCTACAGTGCTTGCCTTGTGCCCGAGTAAGATTGTCTCGTGGAGTTTCTTGAGTGGATACGCGTCCCGTACGACTGACTGTTAGGAAGCTACACTTTAAGCATCTCTCGATGGTCTCGGAAAAGGTGCCTCTTTCACTTGGTATTTTAATTTTGGCATCAAATAGATCTCAGGCTTGGGTAATTGATACATTTGACTAGATTATTCTTCACATCATATATGCAGCTAGTTGGCTCAGGTAACAGTCAAGAGGCCCTGCTAGTGGGCTCTTGCAATTTGATCGTCAGACATTAGAAACTGCACGAATCGAATCAGGTTTTTGTCTTGACTAAAGATGGCAATTTTCAGTCAGCCACTTCACCAGCATCGCTGACGTTAATCGCCGGTGCCTTGCTACTAGTCGTCTGCTCGAGCTGACCACTCTGAGTGCACTTGTGTTCTCTCAAGCACAGCTTCAGTGGCTAGTAGACATAAGCTCGGCGATTCATTAAAAGCATATCACTCCTCAAAGTATTATATGAACGCCAAATTCAAGTCATAGACTGGTTTATATATATATATATATATATATATATATATATATATATATATATATATATATATATATATATATATATATATATATATATATATATATATATATATATATATATATATATATATATATATATATATATATATATATATATATATATATATATATATATATATATATATATATATACAGAGATCTTCCCAGGGCAGCGAGATACCCCTAAAGAGTGGAGACCGTGCACGAGTATATATATATCGAGTATGAATCCATCCATTTTAAATTCTTGTAGGGTTTGGCTCTACGGTATGTGTAAGATTGCTACCTATTCCCTGGGCACGGTGTCGCTGTCAACGAACCGCCATCCTGAATTCCCAACTTCATGTTCCAGTTTAAATTGTCTGTACATACGAGGGGCCATTTGTTGCAGTTTTGAAAGGATTTTTTGAAAAGGTCTAATTGTTTGTAAAGCCTACTTGCATGGCTCCCCATCTAGTAAAGTAGTCTGGGGACCAAGATTAGAACTGTTCGGCAGGGCAAAGTTAGCTGATTGATTAGCTGATATACTTATTAGACTCTTGGTGGGACTCTTGGTGGCAACGTGTCTCTTCTCGATCCAAGAGAAGTCTAGTCACCGAAAAAGGTACTATCGTTTATATCGACTCACTCAACCAGTAGCACTGTTAGGATGCATGCATGCGACCTAGTATGGTAGTCTAGGTCGGCATTTGTTTTCCAATGTGCTCAAAGTCTGGCCCCACTAACGGTGTGCACAACACCCTCAGCATGTCGTCAGGCCCTTGTCTGGCTTGTACAAAGTGTTGTTTCTTTTTGCTGTTTCTTACAGTAAAGTGCCAGTTTCATTTTGCGCAAGCCTCTGACCGGTCCAGGTTCATAGATAGTGTCACAAACATACTTCCTCTTATTATGCTCCTCTCTCTCTCTCTCTCTCTCTCTCTCTCTCTCTCTCTGAGGGGCGCTACCACTTGTTCTTAGATATGGTTAGAAATAATGCTAGCAATGCGAGTATCCTGTGTGCAAGCCTAGAGTCCATTTACGGAGGGGTTTTCATTATTCTGTAAGGGTGCAATCATACTTTTAGAGTCGGTGAAGAGTGTTTTAACAGGTTTAAAGAGGCGCCAGCTTGAAGCTTCAGGCTCATCAAGAGGGGAGCACGTTTCTTTTTAGACATTTCGCTCAAAGAGGCTTCTGGGCAGAGCTTCACACTGTCCCAAAATTGAAAGTGACTTTTTTATATGTGTAGAGAGCCTTTCTTGGCGGCGAGCCCTCAGCTCGCAGCTTCAAGCTCTTTCATCTGAGAGTGGCCACCACTAATTCAAAATGGGTTCTTCAATTAGCATTCGTGGCGAAGCTTCAGGCCCCCAAAAAATGGGATATGCAGTCCTTTCTTTGCCAGATGCCATTTAACAAAGGCTTCTTTCGGTTTCTGTTCAGAATTGCCCAAAAATCATATGTAGCAACGTGTCTAGTGGGGATAGAAATCCCAGCTTATCAGCACTTCTTTTGTGTACCGAATCGAATGTCGGCTTCCACAGTTTAAAAAAGGCTTGCAAATGTTTACAAAAAAGAGGCCTGTCGGGCGGTGCCTTGGACGCAAAGCTTCGCAGTCTCCATTCCGATTCCACGGAGGCAATACTAGGCTTAAGAGCTTAGTAAATACAATTATTGATTGTAAAGTATTAAAGAATGATAAGTAGAGGCTCTAGATGCTTGTTTCGTCAATGATTCAAGTTATTTATCCAGAAGAGGTAAGTCCTTCGAGAGTAGCACGCCCAGCATCGGTTTCTGGAGGGTTCAACAAATTTCTGCACTCCAGGTAAGTAGAAATCGACCGGAAATAGGTGGCTCTAATTTTGAATGAATAGTATAGTACATCTTTGTAATGTACCTGCAAAATTGTGTGCCATTACGCTTGTGCGTTCTCGTGCAAATCAGTTCTGAAGGCGCTGGCCATTACCACCACATTACACTGAAATCCACAATTCCACAGAAAATCGGCTGTGTAAGGCCAATTAAGATCGCATAGTAAACTACATCACTGTTCAAGGGTACCCAGTAAATGTCGCTTTTCGCGAGTTCTCATGCAATCCACTGCGGATTGAATTTAGCGGCCCTGACGGTGGATCGCGATTTTGACAATTGGCAAGAATACAAGCCGCTTCTGCTGTCAACTTCAGAAAACTCTTCAGCAAAACTTCCACGTGGTCTTTGTGGAGTTACAGACAGATATTTACATTATATTACAAGTCAAATTATTCCTTACAATTGTGACATCCAATAAGTTAACTCGCTCCTTACAGGTCTTCCTGCCTGCGAAATATGGAGATTGCATATGGGGCTGAATTCGGCAGCTGTGCTCGTCCTTTAACGTCCAAACCTCAAAGAAAAACTATTCGTATTTGACTTGCACTTGCTGGCCATCAAGCAGCCAATCGACTTTGAGGCTCTACATTTTAGGTCCTTTCCTTTATTTGGCATTGCATGGCTGAATTTTCTCTGGTGTTCCTCCATACCTTTGTTCAGTTGTGCCTCTGACTACGCTAGAATCCATTGAAGATGGAACTCCCATTTCCTTTATAACTGTCTGGTACTCTCTATCGACTTACATCATGAAGCATCAACCTCAACGTTACTATCACTTACAATATGATTTCCATTATTTCCTTCTCTGACTACTTAAGTACTCTTTTTTCCGAAGCCTGTGCCTTCAGTTACTATGCCTCATCGCACTGGTTAGGCCCAGTGGTTAAGGTGCTCCCTCCGACAGGAGATTAAGTTCTCATTGGGCGCTATACAAATGAATTGTATATTTTTTATATTTCATCAGCCCAGAGTTATCTGCTGACGGCCACCACATCCCCTGACCTTGCTCAATGTAAAGGTAAGCTAAAATCCACCTGCTCCTTAGAGCATATAGTCTATCGAAAGAGTAGTCCTTTATATGGTTAAGCTTACCACAGCTGAGCATGTCATCACCAATCGGTTGATATGCTTACTTTTAGCACATGTGGAAGTGCCTAGAACGTAATTTTGTGTTCGCTAGACGGAATAATAATTTTTATTGTCACTATTATTGGGATCGAATTCAGTGTCAAAAGCTCAGCAATCTATAGCACTGGTGCTAAGTCTAGCAAAGAGCTGCCTTCGAAGTGCAAACTTGCAGGTACTGTTACTTTAAACTGAAGCTGCATGCAACTGATCTATGGCCTGGCATAAACCCTGGGTGCTAGCTCATACAAATATATAAAAAGCAAATTCAAGTCGCCATTGCTTACCAAAGGCATCCCAATCGATGTTTGTTACCTATTCCTGCCCATTCTGCTCTGCCTAGTACACAGAAGCATGTGCTTCATTCATGAGAAAGCACAGCAATGCCACATTTCTCTTAATCGGAGACATATTCTTGTTTGTGAGGTTTTTGTTCATCTTCAAATTGTTAAGTTTACAAAGTGAACTGAGGTTGTTGGTATGCTTCCTTGAATTAAAGTGTCCTTAAAATAGGGGAGGTCGATGTGAAGCGAACTGTGCCTACCTTACACAGCGATTAACAGTAAGCAAGAGTTCAAACAAGCTGTATAACTTGTGAGATTGATTTAACGAAACGACAGGCCAGCGCTAGCATTGTGTGATAGTGCAGTTTTAAAGCAAAAACTCCGACAGTAGCCTGCATCTACCAATCCAATGCTATACACAAGAGGTGGCATCAAATATTAACAGTGCTTCAAGACCAACCGAATTTATCAACGTCACATCTTCAGAATCAGTCAAGTGTATGCTGTTGAATACCACGTTAAGAACCCATCGTTAACAAAGCCACTGCAGTCTGGTATGCTTGCAGCGGTCTGCCTAGCTCACAAACGCATGCACACACATGCTCATAAACACATACATGGGCGCGCACACATACAGGCACACATACAGGCATACATACACAAGCAAACATGTATTTAGAGCAAGCCACGACAAGTTGATAAAGAGTTGGTTGGCTTCATCAACGCCAATGAGAAATAAGTCAAAAGCACCAGGCTTAGCATATATGCGGGCTCTCAAATAACAAGGCTGAGCAGCCATCGTTGAAGTGGCAAAACTAGAAGAAAACGCAGCGATAGCACTTGTGAACCGTCAAGTTTTAACGACGGCAGGATCCGTCTGCGTTTTCCTGTTGCTCAGCTGCAATTAAGAGACTACAAGGTCACAAACGGTTCCAAGATACGAGTTAATATGTGTGCACCTATGCGACACCATTCGATCATGGGACATACGGTGGTGGATCCTGGGGTACACCGGCTGAAAGCCTGCCCTCTGATGGCGGTGGATGCAGAGGTACGCCGGCTGGAAGCCTACCCTCTGTTGGCATTTGAATGGCCGCGGGCAGGTGCAAAGAGGATGGCCACCCATCCTCGAAGAAGTCATCAGCAAAAGGCCTCAGCAGCTCGTCACGCGACGCCGGGTCCGTGTCAGGCCACCGCTGCAGCAAGTTCGATGCTGCAGCGAACACGTTGGCGGCTGCCGCACCTACGATTATGTAGAAGCTAGCAGCGTAGCTGACTAGCACGTGGCCAGCACCTTTGGTGTCACCGGCCTGCACGAGACTCATCAGTGCTGTACACCAGTAGCAGAGAGCAATGACCGTCACCAAGAAGGCGAGCGAAAGAATGCTGAACATGCCGTTGCGCCGCAACGTCCTGAGCAGGCGATTACTCGTTGCACCCATGATGTCCAGAGTGAAGGCACACATTGAGCAGATGACACTGAGGAATGTGCTCGCCACAATGAGCCGGATGACCAACAGAGAGTGACTGTCAATGCAATCCTTCAGCAGATCGTTCGCCTGTGGTCCGTAGTGATATATAAGGCTTGCGGCTGCTGCAGTGGCTGGACCAGCGCCCACCGAGGCACCATCGCCACTGCTGGAAGTAGAGCCGCCGGATTTCTCCTCAAAATGACCACTGTAGAAGAACTGGTAGACACCAAGTGTGTACAAGCTATTGTCGTTGGCGTGGCGACAGCGGCTGCCTTTCAGTGCAAACCAATCGGGTTCGGCTAGGGCCGTGCAAGCAGTCACTATTGATATGACGCTGAACAGGGCAGCGATCAAGTTGCGTTCACTTTTTAGCAGTCGGCGATATCTGTGGCAGCCTGACCTCCGGCGGCTGCCGGATCTAGAGATATGACGGCGCGACCCTAAAAAAAAGAAGAGAAAAGAGTTCCATCACGAACACGGTCTTGCTGAGCCGGCGATGCGGCATATCGGTCTAGCTCGGCAGGCACGTCAGCACTCGGTACAAGTCCACATCGATAGCTAATGAAACATGAATTTTTTTTGCAAGGCCTGTTGCAAAACTTAAACATTGAACTGATTGGGAAACTAATAAATAAGAGTCTAAATAGCCAAAGTATCAAGCATGCCTCCAGATATCCTTGTGCAACTGGAATACAGATTCCTTTAAGTTTTTTGTAGCCTTTTCAGGGCTCACTAACCAGACTATTGCATTTCTAGCTTCCAGAAAGCTGCAATATAATAATAATAATACACTTGATAAAGCACCCTCGGAGAACTCAATCTCTTTCTAGGCGCTTTACATTTGCTGCAAAAGAAACACGATCGAATGGTGGGTGAATGGTATCATGCTTGATAAACAACATGAATAGCACATGCACAGGGTCAGCATGCAACAGTGTCAGCATGCATAAGCACATAAAAGACGAATCACAGGGACCCACTAAATGCTATCATAAATAAGTGCGTTTTTAATTTCTTTTTAAATGTGGTCAAGTCACGGGATGTCGTGACGGAGGTCGATAGGGAGTTCCCGGCTTTGGGAGCATACGAACTAAAGGCACTATAGGTAAACAGGTGGTTTCCGAAAAGCAGGTGGTACGATGCTTGGCCTGGTGGGCGAGTAGATCTGATAAGTAGCCTGGAGCCACAGAATGAAGGGACCTAAAAGTGAGCGACAAACCCTTGAAGTCGATCCGTTGCTTGACTGTTAGCCAGTACAGGTCGGCGAGAAGTAGAGTGATGTGGCAACTGCGCCACTCACGACAGACAACCCTAGCTGCCGAGTTTTGCACCAGCTATAAGCGCCTGATTGCACATGCCGGTAGGCCAGCAAGCAGTGAGTTGCAGAAGTCAAGACAAGATGTCATGCATGGACCAACTTAGATGTAGCATCTCTGTCTAAACAAGCCTGAGCTTTAGCAATGCTATGTAGCTGAAAGTAGATCTGACATACTGCGCTGACCTGGCAGCAAATAGTTTTTCCACAAACGATTGGGATACGGCTCTGCGATGATTAGTCGCAACGATTTGTGCTATGATTTTTCCTGTGGCTGAAATTACTGGTCTTACTTTCGCCTTACGATGTCCTAAGCAAAAGATAACAACGGTTTGTTTTTGAAGTTAACACTTCGAAATTAGCAGCAGTGAAAATTACAATACATGCAATGGAACTAAACATTGAGAAGAGGGGCAATAATATTACATTTGTGTAGTGCCCTCGAAGAACTTAAAAACTCTAGGTACTTTACCTATGCTAGAAAGAAAGCATGATCACATGGTTAGTGGTAGCACGCAAAGTGTCAACATAATAATAATAATAATGCACTTGATAAAGCGCCCTCAGAGAACTCAATCTCTCTCTAGGTGCTTTACATTTGCTGCAAAGGGAAATGCAATTGAATGGTGAGTAATATCGTGATTGATAAACAAAATGAATAACATGATTAGGGGTGCCATGCACAGGGTCAGCATGCAAATTTGGTTAGTGGCAGCATGTATAATGTGCTTAATATGCATAATATGGTTTGTGGTAATAGTCACAAGAGTCAGCACGCATAAGCAAACAAAGGACAAATCACAAGGACCCAAAGGCAAAGGCTTCAAGAGAAAGGTTCGTTTTCAGCTTCTTTTTAAATGTGTCTAGCCAGGGGATGTTACAAACTCAGTTGTGAGTTGAGTTCCAGGCTTTGGGAGCATCACAACTAAAGACACGAGCGGTACGATGCCTGGACTGGTTAGAGTGTAGTTCTGATAGGTAGGCTGGAGCCAGAGAATGAAGGAACCTAAAAGTGAGTGACAAAAGACCAAGGGTGGGGCTGCATTCGGTACCTACAGCAGGGCAGTGAGCTGGTACGCCTCCTATTCTTATGCCCTTCGACCGTCACCAACAAAGAAATTATGCTGTAATTGCATTCAATGACCAACCACAGAGTTCGTGTCAAATAAACACTGATTTTAAGCTATAATTTTTCTTTAACTGCCGGTCTAGCTCCCTAAATAAAAATGTTGCTGGGCAACCAACAAACAAGATGAAAATCCTGGCTCCACCACCGAACGGCATAGTTTGTTCCTATCTACCTGCACAATGTGGCAACCGAACTGTAAGGTCTTTTCGAACACAATTTTTCATACTGATTTCCTTGCGATATAGAATTCATGGCCTCAGTACACATCTCCTTGGCTCATATGCCTTAAAAACCTCGCACTCTGTAAGCAAACACTGTGTCACAGAGACTTACCGACCCCTGTGACGGGAGAGTCATGCTATTCTGATCGGTCTGACCGGTTTCAAGAAATGATCGCTACATGAGTGTAGTTTCTGGATATTTAAGCCCATTATAAGTTTCACTAGAGAGCATGCTTGATCAGTACTACTACATATTACAGGTTGACTTATCTCTCGCTGCTGCTAAGCAACATGCACCACACATTAGGTCGGGCACAAATGTAAGCTCACTTATTCATAACCTCTGTCGATAAATCCCCTTCATTGGTGCCATAAGTCTAAGCAGCAGTGGCTTGATATACCTCCAATGTATGGTCAGGGAATGAAGATGATGGAACATAAAATGCAGCTGGCTACCCAGTGACTGTAAAAGCCAAACAGTCGGTCTCGTTGAATGGGAGCCTTGCACGTGTGCATTCAGCAACCATTCCCAACCGAGGACAGGATTCGAGTCCTTCAGCAGACAAATCTTTATCTGCTGAATGCAGATGATACCCACTAAGGCTCTTCTGCTCCTATACAAATGAAGCTGTTGAATCAGCTGACCTACACTTGAATATATTTAATGAGCTTACTCAACAACACTTGACCAACTAAACTCTTACATCGTAACTTAAAAACCTAGCAAGTTCCATTCAGGTTTTAGAGCCAATCACTCATCAGAGTCAGCATTGCTTCGGGTGTATAACGACCTGCTTAGGAATGCAGATACAGATAGAGTATCTCTGCTTGTTTTGCTCGATCTTTCGGTAGCTTTTGATACTATCGATGACCAAGTTCTTCTCGAGCGCCTATCATCTCGCCTGGGTATCACTGGCATTTCACTGCAATGGCTTACGTCCTATCAGTGAGACTCCAGACTCCATCCATTATTGTGATGGTCTAGCTGATAGCTTCTTTGTCAACAAGATAGACAAGATCGGATAGTCCACCCCTAAGATTGCAGCATCCCCCTGGAATCCTGTCCCTCAATTCCATTCAGCACCTCAATGTCTACTTTCAAGGTCATGAAGTTTATATCCCAATCAAAGAAAGACTACTAGTACTCCGGGCCTAATTTCCACTGTCCTGCTTCTACGATGCATTGATCTGCTCCCGCATCATAAATATGTCATTAGCCTCAGGTCATGTCCCAGCACCTTTAAAAAGTCAGGCCACTACTCAAAAAACGACACAAGGCCAAGAGTACTTGAGAAACTTCCATCAAGTCTCTCTTCTACAATTTCTATCAAAGACACTGGAACGAGTCGTGCCAGACCAGCTGAACTCATATATTGAAATTTCAAACCTTGCTAGTAAGTTCCAGTCTGGTTTTAGAGCTAATTACTCCACAGAGTCAGCATTGCTTTGGGTGTATAACGACCTATTTAGGAATGCAGACATGGGTAGAGTGTCTCTTTGCTTGTTTTGCTCGATCTTCCGGCAGCTTTTGATACTACCGATGACCAAGTCCTTGTTGGGCGCTTATCATCTCGCCTGGGCATCTGTGTGAGCACGTGAAATTTCCAAGCAGTGATGACAACAAAATTTATGACAGCTGCCACTTCACGAGACGTTCAGAAAATATTTAAAGATCTGGCCTTGATTCCACATACAGGCAGGTCTTGCAATGCCTAAATTAAGTATTTAGAGTATTCAAGTATTTAGAGATGCACAAGATAATCCACATCACATTCTGCTTTTTTAAAACGCCATGATCCATAAACTTGGCAAAAAATGCTGTAATTTTGTAATGCCTATTTAATGGCACAACATAAATACTGATAAATTTTCATTTTCCCGACGTTTGGCCTCATTATTTATCCATCTCAACCAGAGTGATAAAAACCCCGTTGTTTGATATGCTGCACCAGCTCAGTGTTAGCAGAAGCTGCAATAAAACGAAAAATAATAAAGATTCGTTTGTAAAAGCACCCTAGGAGAACCAAATCTCCCCGTTCAAGTGCTCCATAACTCGAAGCAAGAGAAGCGATAACCAATGGGTGACGACACATAAGGTATCATGCTTAGACAAACATGCAAACGCACGCAAAATGACACTCTGAGCCACCGGTTAGTAGGAACCTGGTTCGTAACAAGCACTGAATCATGCATAAGTATGCACCCAAAGCACACATGAAAAAAAAAGACGTTCACTGGAGAGCAAAAAAATCAGTGATAGAGACGTGTCATTAGCTGGGGCTTGAACGATGCAAACTAAATGCAGACGGCAGAATAGGTCAAAAGAGGGTACCACACTTTCTGGGCATACGAATGGAAGGTCCGATCACCATATGTCGATTTAGTGTAAGGTGGCATAGCAAGAAGCCGGAAACAGACGAGTAGGCTGTGTGAGAGTGCACTGCACGAGGGAAGAGGTCAGATGGGTGAAGGCTGGTGCAAGCGAGTGAAGCAAACTGTAGGCCACAGAGAGGATCTCGAAGACGATTCAATAAAAAAAGAAGTATTAACTAAGCTATATAAGCTAAGGCAAGACTATGCAGGATAGTCTTATATATGCCCCACACAAAGCCGGAGCAGCTGCTGGTGCAACTCACAGCCAAGTATCGACAGTCTTTGATTTTAGTTGATTTGATTTTAACACAATCATTTGCCTGCCTCAAGATTGCTAAGGTACTATATTTTATTGCTGTAATATAAGTGATGCCAGAAACTATACTATTGCACATGGGCCAAGTGCTAAAATGGCTGCTATAAAGCCTCTTGGTGGAACCGGATAGCAAGCTTTGTTATAAAAAAAAACTGGCAGTCATAGTTAGTAGAGCAGAGTTTCCAATTCCGTGCAATAAACATCACTACAATTTTGAAACTGACAAGAGCTCACAGCTACAGCACCTTGGCAGGCAGTCAGTCAGTCAGTCGATTTGATAAATCTACTTGCAGCAACTAAAAATAAATAGCTGCATAATATAAGCTGCCTCTATGCTCGATCGGTCAATACATCAACGTGGCGTATATGCAGATAATATGTCAATGATTCAGGGTTAGCAGGCATACCCAACTGCAGCTTAATGGTATAATTGCTATAGTAATATAGTATATGTAAATTCTATATATACTTTGCCTCAGAATTCCACAGAAATCGACCAATCAAGAACCAATGAACGGAATAGCAACTAATGTACCCAGCATGCAATTCAACATAGCAAAAAAAATTTGAATTCCAAATGAACATAAAATTTTGGTTGCTAGCTATTGAAGAAGTAAGATTATAGCTATAATCACTCAGCAGTGAAAGTGAAAGACAAAACTTTAAAAGTCAATGCACTGCTTGATGGGAGCCAGCTCAGGTCAGCGAGAAGCAGTGTTTTTTGACAACTTCGATATTCAAGACAGACAAGCTTGGCTGCAGTTGTTTTGCACCAAGCTGATTTTGCACAGGCCGCAAGACCTGCAAGTAGTGATGGTGGTTAAAGTAGCCGAGATGGGATGTCACAAAATAAACCGACCAACATGGACGTGGTATGCTTGTCTGAGCAGGGCCAAACTTTCTTGGGATATTACATGGCTGGAAGTCGGCAGACGTGACCTTGGAGAGGGTGTGGTCGTCTAGTGAAAGGTCAAGCTACAACAGGAAACCCAGATTTCGGGAAGATGCTACAGGAGATATGCCGGCAAAGACCATTTTGGAGGGCACGTTATCCAACAACAACAAAAAAGTACATACAGTTGCATGTGCATACACACCACATGCTCGTGTGCTCATGCCCGAATCCCCTGATCATTAACCAGTGGAGGGTATTGTATCTGATAGCCGGAAGACTGAGGACGGGTTGCTGCAAGCACCAATTCAGTAATTTAAATAAGTCCCTTATGCAGAGCATGGGCAACGTAATGTATAAGGTACAAAAAACAGCACTGATAATTTTGCAATCTACAACGAATTTGTGTGCTGACTTATAAAACAAGCAAACTGCCATCAGCCATAATCATTGCCATCGGCCATCCCACATAAAGCAGTTGTGCCGAGGAGCAGAACTGTTCTAGTCACCTGTGAAAACATGATTCAGAGTAAGTTCCAGTCTGGCTTTAGAGCTAATCACTCCAGAGTCAGCATTGCTTCGGGTATACAACGACCTACTTAGGAATGCAGACATGGGTAGAGTGTCTCTGCTTGTTTTGCTTGATCTTTCGGCAGCTTTTGATACCATCGATCACAAAGTTCTTCTAGAGCGCCTATCATCCCGCCTGGGCATCACTGGCACTGCTCTGCACCTGTTCAGGTCCTATCTCAGTGGGAGACTCCAGAGTATTGACGTGAATGGACAAAGATCATCTGAAGTACCTCTGAAATATGGAGTACCTCAGGGCTCCGTGCTGGGTCCGGTTCTGTTCACGGTTTATACTCTGCCTCTTGCTGATGTGATTGCCAAGCACAATCTAGGCCTTCACTTCTATGCAGATGACACTCAGTTGTACCTTTGCTTTGATCCCTCCCAGCCTTCGAGCACCTCAAATTCACTAAACTCATTAGCTGCATGCATTGATGACATCCGCACATGGATGGCAGCACATTTTCTAAAACTTAACGATGATAAAACTAACTTACTAGTTATTGGCAAACCCAGTGTGATCCAGAGATTGGACAGGCTGACTCTCAAAATTGGCTCTGCCAGCATATCTCCAGTTGAATCATCTCGAAATCTAGGTGTCATATTCCAAAGCGACCTCTCGTTAGACGACCATATCAGCTCCACAGTCAAATCAGCCTATTTTCAGCTTCATAACATTGCTAAAATTCGGGCTTGTTTAGATAAAGATACCACGTCTAAGTCGGTCCATGCATTCGTGACATCCTGTCTCGACTTCTGCAACTCACTGCTTACTGGCCTACCAGCATGTGCGATCAGGCGATTGCAGCTGGTGCAAAACTCGGCAGCTAGACTTGTCTGCCGTGAGCGTCGCAGTTGCCACATTACTCCACTTCTCGCCGACCTGCATTGGCTACCAGTCAAGCAACAGATTGACTTCAAGGTTGTGTCGCTCACTTTTAGGTCCCTTCATTCTATGGCTCCAGCCTATCTGTCAGATATACTACCCCATCAGACCAAGCATCGTACCACCCGCTTTTCGGAATCCAACAGTCTAGAAATACCTCGTACAAACCTTAAATCCTTTGGAGACCGTGCATTTAGTTCATATGCTCTCAAAGCCTGGAACTCCCTCCCGACCTGCGTCAGAACATCCCCTGACCTGACCACATTTAAAAGGAACCTCAAAACACACCTATTTAGGACAGCATTTAGTGGGTCCCTGTGATTCGTCCGTGATGTGCTTATGCGTGCTGACACTGTGCATGCTGCTACTAACCACATTTGCATGCTGACCCTGTGCATGTCACCCCTAACCATATTATTCATTTCGTTTGTTTTTCAAGCATGATTTTACTTACCATTCAATTGCATTTCACTTTACAGCAAATGTAAAGCGCCTAGAGAGAGATTAAGTTCTCTGAGGGTGCTTTATCAAGTGAATTATTATTATTATTATTATTATTACACTTTTCAGACAGGCAAATCGGAGCAGCCAGTGCTGGCTGAAAATAGTAAGCTTCCTAGACTCAAAGAGCTTGTGGAACTCAAGCGAGTTAGGTGTAAATCACCTGCCATAATCCAACTCAAACCGTCGTCCAACTCAAACCAGGAGACAAGGTTTTGTAGGTGTACGGGCACATGGATGGAAACGGCAACACAAGACGGCTGGTTTTTCGTGCAGCCAACAGCTGCAGTAAGCTCACCCCACTGGTTATACTATCACAACCTGTATTGAAGAGATGCATCAGCCAATGTATCAGCCTGAAAAGTACTCCCCTGCAAGGCTGGTGATATGCAGTCTCTTCTCAGCCAACCTGACACGAAAATATTCAGCTGTCAGCAGCAGCAAAAGAGACACCCTGCAGCTAGTCAGGCAGTGACCGATTGCATCACACACGCCTGCACACACACAAGCTCGCACATGTTCACACACACTGCTCTCACTCAAACTCAGATCCAGGCCAACTATTTTAGCCAGACATGGCTGCTTGGATCATGTTTAGAATGCCGGGCAGCTGTGTATCAGAAGGGCAGCTTCAATGAGTCAGAACTGCAAACAAGAAGCCTAAAGCTTGCAAAGATCATGGCCGAGTGGTGGGTGGGGGTCAGGCAGGAATACTGAAAAGAGTGAAGCTTTTGAATTCTGGTGAACTCAAATACCATAGGTGGCCATCGGCAGTGAACAAGTGCACAAGTAGGGGCCGGTACACTGGAGTGGATTAGACAAAGCATTGACAGGAGCAGGGATTTGCAGCAGAAGATCGAGAGATGGAGGCAGGAGGTGGAGTTTATGATGATGCTGAGAAATGAGTGGCCCTGCTCGCTGCCCCAAAATTAGCAAATAATGCCGACGAAATGACGAGGCTAACTAAGAGAATCGAAAGAAATCGCCCCGTCGATGTAAAGCACCGGATGTAATGCAACGACGGTGGATGTTGGTTTCATTCCTGCCACGTGCCGAGGGCAGCATGCCTGGGCCCTGAGTCCGACTGTCACGCTGACCTATCCCAGCCAGATCAAGCAAGGCATGCTCAAGCTGAGACCCACTGATTCCGAGTTCCTTAATGCAGCCTGCACCACCACAGCCCACACCATCACATGAGCAACAACGGTTATAGTAATAATATTGCTACAAATACATAGTTTGCATCGCAATCTATGAGAACCTAATCTCTGCCCGTGTGCAGAGCTTGATACCGTCTTACTGCAGGTGAATCAATACCCAAGGGTTGGTGATAAGGACGGTATCATGAGCGTCGCAGTTGCCACATTACTCCACTTCTAGCCGACCTGCACTGGTTACCAGTCAAGCAACGGATTGACTTCAAGGTTTTGTCGCTCACTTTTAGGTCTCTTCATTCTATGGCTCCAGCCTATCTTTCAGATATACTACCCCATCAGGCAAAGCATCGTACCACTCGCTTTTCGGAATCCAACAGTCTAGAAATACCTCGTACAAACCTTAAATCCTTTGGAGACCGTGCATTTAGCTCGTATGCTCCCACAGCCTGGAACTCCCTCCCGACCTGCATCAGAACATCCCCTGACCTGACCACATTTAAAAGAAACTTAAAAACATACCTATTTAGGACAGCATTTAGTGGGTCCTTGTGATTCGTCCTCGATGTGCTTATGCGTGCTGACACTGTTCATGCTGCCACTAACCACATTTGCATGCTGACCCAGTGCATGTAACCCCTAACCATGTTATTCATTTTGTTTGTTTTTCAAGCATGATTTTACTTACTATTCTATTGCGTATCACTTTGCAGCAAATGTAAAGCGCCTAGAAAGAGATTAAGTTCTCTGAGGGCGCTTTATCAAGTGCAATATTATTATTATTATTATTATTATCAAGCATGCAAAAGCCAAAAGTATTATGCTTAGGCCGGAAATCAAAAGCAAGCATGAAGACAATCACGGCCACCGGTTAGCAAGACCGCTGGCTAGTAAGATGCACCTAATCATAGGATGCAACTAACCACCATAGCTTGAGCTATGCAGAGCAGCAGCGGTAAATGCAAAAATGAAAATCGCCGGGCAAAGGATCAGGGGACCGGTTCGTTTTCTCATCTGCCTCGTGCTGAGTGCCACTGGCCATCCAGCAGAGCCTTGCCGGCACATGCCTCTGCACGCTTTCAGGCTCTCTTCACCGACTCTCTCGAACCAGAAAAAAAAACAAAATTGATTGCGCAGTGATCGAAGTGTGCACGGATTTGCACCTTGGTTCTAGCAGCCCTCTTTCCTCACGGTGCCGAACTAGGGGGGTGGGGGAGGGGGAAGAGAGAGCCTCAGAGCCAGGTAGCTGGCGGCGCAGCCGTCTCTCACTGAGGTGGCAGCTTTTAGCGGATGCACTCAGGCGATGAATCCGGCAGAGCTGTGCTGACTCTGTATCTATGCCAACCTTGGCAGTGTGATCCTAGCAGGCCATTTAGAGGCAACAGCACAACGAACCTTTCTTTTTTGCAACGATCAACCAACTAGCCGATACCGGCCACGATGCACAAAAACCGACCCTCGTAGTAGTTGAGGAATCGAGGTGGCTCCGGTGGCCTTTGTGTTAACGCTAGCCTCCTAGTCGAGCCCATCACCCCAGCAGCACACTCAGCCACTGTCCTAAGATCCGAAACCTAATGTGGCAGTGCGTGCAACCGGTGAGAAGCTGTTGCTCCACGAAACGCGTCGAGCGAGGCGGAAGCGGGAGTTGGTCCCCTCGAAGAGCTCGATAAAAGTTCAAAACCACGAGCTCCGGTCGCGTTATTGCTAAAAGTCACGACAGGTCATGGAAAAAGTGAGCAAGAGAGGCGAGGCGGTGAAAACATGCAGCGCTCGGAGACTTCGAAAGCGAACACCCTCCCAAGCTGCAGCCGCCGTCGGCACCACGGATGGATTCAGACAAGATAATAATAATAATAATAATAATAATAATACACTTGATAAAGCGCCCTCAGAGAACTCTCTTTCTAGGTGCTTTACATTTGCTGCAAAGGGAAATGCAATTGAATGGTGAGTAACATCATGCTTGATAAACAACATGAATAACATGGTTAGGGGTGACATGCACAGGGTCAGCGTGCACGTATGGTAAGAGGCAGCATGCACAGTGTCAGCACGCATAAGCACATAAAGGACGAATCACAGTGACCCACTAAATGCTGTCCTAAATAGGTGCGTTTTCAAGTTCTTTTTAGATGTGGTCATATCAGGGGATATTCTGACGCAAGTCGGGAGGGAGTTCCCGCCTTTTGGTGCATACGAACTAAATGCACGGTCTCCAAAAGATTTGAGGTTTGTACGAGGTATTTATTGGTAAACTGTTAGATTCCGAAAAGCGGGTGGTACGATGCTTGGCCTGGTGAGGGAGTAGATCTGATAGATATGCTGGAGCCACAGAATGAACTGAAGCTAACTTCGCGGATGTAGGTCGACTCGCAGAAACGACCGTCATTAAGCTGCAGCAGCAAGAGGTGGGCTACCTGCTTCCGGGAATCGCAAGGCAACCGAAAGACAAGACGTTGACGCCACGAATCGCCTTCGCGCTCAGAGATTCTGTTTGCTAAATAGACGCACCTGAAGATGACCTGTGCCTTCGAAGCTCTCCTGGCATCGTCGGGACGGGTGGGAGCCGAGAAGCTACCTCCGAGGCGCCAGCTTACTCAAGAGCACAACCGCACCAGACAGATCAGAACTTAGTGCAAGGCTTAGCGACAGCCTTGGATGAATTCAGCACCGGTGCAGCGCCAGTAACACATCCTAAATTCGGTTAAAAATTTCTACATGGTGTTTACGAGTGGCCGTGCATTGCCAGTACGAAAGAGTGTTTTTAACTGTAGCGTACTCAATAGAGAGAACTTCCGCTTTGCATAGATATGCATTGGCGCCACCACAACCCCCTTATGCTTATCCCACACATGACCCCCTTGTGTGGACTTGTCTCCACCATCGTAGTCCGCCGTCAGCCTCATTCCCGGAAAACAAATTGGTATGCGGCTTATGTAAGAGTGAGGGCGGTCTACGCCGAGATGATAGTTTCCTCCCCTCCTTTATTTTGGGCTGGTATAGATATGGCCATGTACATCGCAAATATCCGTAGCACGCAGCAGTGTACTTTAATTCCCTGCGATATGGACTACGAGCTTGACAGCTGAACCTCGATTACGAACTATGAGCTTCTGCCACTGCGTAAGAACTGAATTACGCTTACGGAATGGCCACGATAAGCAAAGGCTTATGAGCAGCGTAGTGTACAATTATGTAACACGGCAATTATTGCCTGACTTATGCCTTGGCTGCCATGTAAGGCATGCGGTTGACCGCAGTCGTCTTCTTGGAGCAACGGTCTGTCGGTCGGTGAGTCTAAGCGCAGAGCGTGAGCTGCTGTGAGCCCGTTAGCGAGTCGGGTGGAAGTCATCTGCGTGTATCAGCCGTTAAATTCAGGCTATTGTTTGTGTTTTTTCTCTACTAGGGCGTTGTTGCTAGCGCTCTTGCATGCAGAATATCGAGCGCTGTGCTGTTATCGTCGGCGTACTGCTAGCTTCAGGTCTTTACACGTTGCACGCGTTGTGCCTCTGCCCGAACTAGGAGGGGTCGCGAGGTCATAACAAGATTGAACTGAGCATCGAATACTTTGCAGGGGAGCCATTTCCTGGCAACATAAGGGGCTCAGGCGCGCGATGGCGGCGGGATGTGGTAGCCGTCGTGGAAGCAGCTCCGGAAAGCGAGGAGCGACGAGAAAGAGAGTGAGAGGGAGAAAAAGACGATAGGGAAAGAGAGAGTGGACAGCGTCCACGCAAGTGCCGGTGGACAAGCAGGAAGTCCCTAGCTGCAGGACTAGCGGGTCACGCCACCACAGCTGACCCATTGCAATTAAATCCAGTTTAGTCAGCCGATACTGTTTAACTGCAGCTCCTGATGAAGTGATACTCAGCGTGCCCGTCAGCCGGGTGGAGTAGTGTCAGTCCAGCTGGGGCGGAACCGCATTGCGGGCGTGTCCACGCCTACATTGACACTGCATGCTACCACTAACCATATTTGCATGCTGACACTATGCAAGTCCCCTCTAACCATGCTATGCTTGTTGTCATTAAGAACGCTACCGCTAACCATTCGATCGCGCTTCCTGTGTAGCAAATGTTGAGTAAGTAAAGCGCCTTAGAAAGAGATCGAGTTCTCTGAGGGCAAAATAACTAATGTGCTACTCTCATTATTATCGGTCGGGGTTGCTAGCTTTTCGCACTTATGCCCTCTCCGCTTTTGCCCGGGTGCCTCATAGATATGTCCTTTGCTTCAGGTCGTGTCCCTACCTATACCTTTCAAAAAGGCTGTTGTTAGGCCGGTAATTAAGATAGCACCACAAGACCAAGAGAATTTAAGCAGCTTCCGCCCAGTTTCCCTTCAACCGTTTCTATCAAAGACGCTTGATCGAGTTGTGACAGACCACGCGAGCTCTTATATTTAAGCCTCAAACCTAGCAATTAAAGTCCAGTCTGAATTTTGAGCTAATCTGTACACGGAGATAGCATTGTTTTCGGTGTATAATATGAACTTTTCAGGAATACAGACTTGAATAAAGTCTCTGATTGTTTTTCTTGGTCTTTCAAGCATCGTTTGATACAATTGCTCACAAAGTCTCTCTTGAGCGCCTCTAATCTCGTCTGGAAATCAGTGGCACTGCACTAAACTTGTTAAAGTCACTGGGAGGCTCCCGAGTATTGATACGAATGAAAAAAAGATCATCAGAGGAATCACTTGAGTATGGGAGACCTCGGGGTTCTGTGCTCCGTCCGCTTCTTTGCACAGTTCATACTCTTACCTCTTGTCGACGTAATCACAAATCAAAATCTAGGCTCTCACTTGCACTCAGATGACACAGTTGTATCTTTGCTGTTATCCCCTCCAGCAAGTCGAATTCTCTCAACTCCCTTGTTGCATGTATTGCTGACATCTGCAAATGTATGGCAGCAAACTTTCTCAAATTGAATGACGATAAAACCAACTTCTTTTATTTGAAAACCAAGTGTGACTCAGAAATTACAAGTCTGAACGCTCAAAATCATTTCTGGCAGCCTATCTCCGGTTGCAACTGCACGAAATCTAAGCATCCTGTTTCATATGGACCTTTCATTCGACGACCGCATAAGCTCCCCAGTCAAGTCTGCTAACTTTCTGCAACACAAGATTGCTAAAATTAGGTATTGCTTAGACACTACAACTAAATTGGTCCATCCATTTGTCACATCCAGTCACGACTTCTGTAACTCACTGCTTGCTCCTCCCGCGTTGTGCAGTTTCCTATGTGGGGAGCTTTGACTGCCTCGGGCAATGGAGCGTGAGCTTTTTGAACCCAACGACTCGGAGGCCACCGCGTGGGACTCCGGCGGCGGACCCCCAGACACTAGATTTTTCATTACCGAAAGCCGGGAAACCACTGTTTGGCGATGGCCGCCGGGTTTCCAGTGAGATCAGAGCTAACGAGTTGGATGAGCGGCTCGAGTGGCTTTCTTAATAGAATTCATTTGTATAGCATCCCTAGAGAACTTAATCTATACTCAGGCGCTTCACAAATGCCTCGGGGCTCGAGCCCACGACTTCAGCCATACCTTTGTCGGGGCGAGCACCTTAACCGCTGGACCAAACCAGCTCACTGCTTGCTCTAAAGTTGAGGTGAATGCTGGGGCCACGGCGCTTTTATGCGCATGTCAAGAAATATCTGAAACGGTTTTCCGAGGGAAGCTCCCATCTTTTTACGGAGGCTATGCTTTTTTCGGATGAATAGAAGAAGGGTCCAGTTGGGCTCCAATTTCTTTTCAGACGGGTCGAAAATCGGCTAGGCATCTTGCCTACGGGCGAAAATCTGAGACTTTTCGAAAATAGGGAATAGACATTTTTGAAAGCTAGGAATCGAAAAACGGTAACAATAATTTTTAACGTGTTCACCGATGAGAGCATCTGTCTTAAACCGTAGCAACGGGTGGTAATAATACTTTGATAATAATAAGACATTTAATAAAGCACCCTCATAGAACTAAATTTCTTTCTTGGCACTTATAAAATTGCTGCAAAGGAAGCACGATCGAATGATTAGAGGTATCGGGCTCAATAAACGAAAAGAATAACCTAATTAAGAGTGACATGCACAGAGTCAGCATGCAAGTGTGGTTAGTGACAGTATGCACAGTGTCAGCACGCATAAGCACATAAAAGACGAATCGTAGGGCCCCAGTAAATGCTGTGATAAATAAGTGCGTTTTTAGTTTCTTTCAAAATGTGGACAAGTCAGAAGTTGTCATGACGCAAGTCGGAGGTGATTTTCAAGCTTTGGGAGCATATGAACTAAAGGCACGGTCTCCAAAGGATTTGAGGTTTTAACGAGGTATAGGAAGACAGATTCTAATAGACGGTTGGTACGATACTTGGACTAGTGGAGGAATAGATCTGATAGGTAGGCTGGAGCCAAAGAATGAAGTGACCTAAAGGTGAGCGACATAACCTCGGAGTCGATCCGTTGCTTGACTGGTAGCCAGTGCCGGTCGGCGAGAGGAGGTCTGATTCCCCAACTGCAACGCTCGCGACAGACAAGCCCAGCTGCAGAGTTTTGCACCAGCTGTAAGCGCCTGATTGAGCAGGCCGGCAGGCCAGCAAGCAGTGAGTTACATAAGTAAAGACAGGATGTCACAAATGCTTGGACCAATTTGGATGTGGTATCCCTGTCTAAGCAAGCCTTAATTTTAGCAATGCTATGTAGCTGAAAGTAGGCAGACTTGACTGTGGAGCTGATGTGGTCGTCTAATGAAAGGTAACTTAAGAACGTGGCACCTAGATGGGCAAACAAGGTGAAGGGGGAGACGCTTTCTTTCACGATAATCATAAGTGATATTATTAAGAGATTTTTGTAGACCCTTAAGAGGGCTAAATGTTTTTCTAAACACTTTACGTGTGCTGTAAAGAAAAAATTGTAATTGCTTAATAACAACCTGCATAATGTGAGCAACCATAAGTACACAAAGGACTATTGACACGGAACTGTAAATTCTAAAGCGTGTTTTAAGCTTCTTAATACGTACCAAAGTCAGGCTGTGTTATGACGTCAGTCAGGTGGAAGTTCTAGACTTTCGGAGTAATTCGAGCTAACGGTCACTGCCTTAAGGCACTGTCTCCAAAGGATTCGAGTTTGATTAGAGGCTCAGCTGAAACGAAGTAAGTCAAGATAACGCGAGTACGATGCCTAGACTGACGGGGAAGTAGCTCGGATCCGTAGGCTGGAGAGAGAATAATGAGACTTGAAAGTGAGCGACAAAACGTTCAAGTTAATGCTCTTCTTGATAGGGAACCAGTGCATGTCAAGAAGTGGTAAGATGATAGAAATATTGCAGAGTTTTGCACCTACTGCAAGCGCCTCATTGTACAGGCCAGAAGACGTGTGAGAGTTGTGAGTTCCAGAAGTCAATATGGAATATAAGAAATGCATAAACCATTATGGCGTCATTGTCTAAGCAGGTTCGGCAAAGATTCGGTCCTGCTTACACAGGGACGCCTCGCTCGTTCATGCATTTCTTATATTCCGTCTTGACTTTTGCAACTCGGTTAGCTGAAAGTAGATAGACGTGACTTCGGTGCTGATGCTGTCGTTTAGTGAAAGATCACTTTGAAATAGGATAGCCAGATTCTGTAGAGATGCTAAAGGAGATATGCAGATCGAGCATATTTTGAGGGCTAGATTTTCCAATTCCGAGCAGCACCAGGTTTTGCGAATAATTACCAGGTTGTTTCCGTCAACTTATTTTAGAAAGTTTGCATCCTTATAAGTGCGAAGGTTAGCAATGGATGCTGAATGGGTATTGAGAGAGTTCAACTTACTGGAATAAGGGATGGATACAAACGCAGGTACAGCTGTAAGTCTTCTACATTAAAATGAAAGCCTAGATTTCGGTCGGCGATTGCATCGGCAAGAGGGAGAGTATAAACCGTTAAAAGAATAGGACCAAGCACAGAGCCCCGAGGTACCCCATACTGTCGTGATTCATCGGATGGTCTTTTTCAGTTCGCATCAATACTTTGGAGTCTCTCGCTGAGATAGGACTAATTTATCACTGATCCTCTGATTGAGCGTCTGTCATCTTTTTCGGGCATCTCTGGAACTGCACTGGTTTGGGTTATATATAAGTTCTAGACTTCAAAGCTTTGATGGCAACGAACAGCTGTCATCCGAAGAGTCTCGGAAGTATCGGGTACCTCAGGGGTCGGTGTTTGTTCAACTTCTTCACACAGTTCATACAAATTGTAGCTTTTGTTCTTTGATGCCTCACTGCCACCCAGCTCGTTGAACGCCCCCAAGTTCCTCTCGGCATGTATTGCTGACGTTCGCACAACTGCTGCCTCTGCACTAGCTCTAGGTATCTTGCTCTAAATGAACATTTCGCTGCATGACCATATCAAATTCGTCAACGGTACCCTACTTTCAGTTATTAACCATTGCAAAAAATGTGCCTTCTTAAGTAAACGTGCTGCAGCCAGGCTAGTCTACTTGCTCGACTTCTACAATTCACTACTCCAGGCCTTCACACCTCTATTATTAGGCATTTGCAGTTGGTGACGGTAACGGTCAGCTGATTCAACAGCTTCACTTACACAGTGATAGAAAAGGCTCAGCGGCTATCACTACAGCTTGCAGTTCGAAATAAAGAGCCTGCTGTAGGACTTGACCCACGACCTAGGTGGTGAAGTGCAAGGGGTTGGTGAAAAACTCGGCAACTGTGCAAGTCTGTCGTGATCGACGTAGCCACCTATACACTACATGAAGATTCAGTTTTTTTTATAGAACTAGACATATGTCATTTTTATTATTATTGGGAATTTTACACCCATTGCAACCCAATTTAGAATATTAGAATAAATCATGGTACCTTAGCCGGAGGAGCTCTGCCGTGCCGGGGCTGCGAGGGCAACCTGCGACTCCCGGCTTAAGGAACGGGGCTGCTCGGCTTCCGACCCGGCGTCCGAGACGCACAGACGCCACAATGCCGCTCGTTCCAAGCGGGCAATGCTGAGGTCCACCGGGTAGGCTTTACTATCTGGCCGCCAGCAACCCAGGCGCCGACCACGAAGGGCCCAGCCACTGCCCTCCGGTAGCCAGTGGTCCGGAGAGACCTCGTAATTAGGGCCTCGTAATTATCCATATTTTTTTCCGGGCCCCGCCGCCAGGGCATCCTCGCTCCCATCAAACGGCACCGTTACGTGACTATGATCGCGTCGGTGCCGTATAGTTTCTTACTTAGCATAGCTAAAAAGCAACTAAAAAATTGTCCAAGCACCCAGCCACCAAATCGCTCTAGGCAATTTGAACACATTTGAAAGAACACGCTTTTCTATGACCCAGTCCTGGGTTCCGGTCCTGGCGTAGTCGATAATTTTTTATCCACTGCAAGCGGTGGTGATGGGCATTAAGTCTCTTATGCCAACATTTTTTCCTATCTCTAACCGGCTTCCTAAGCCGCAGGGTCAGGGAAAAGACGGCATGTGACGTCACACTCACCCGCGCCTCTGCTCACATCCATTCGCGGTAAATGACCACTCTTGAAAAATTCCTGACCACTTATATGCGCACCTCTAGTGCAACGAAACAGCATGTCCCAGTTTATCGCTAGGTCAATACCAATTGTTTCTATACTACCGGCACTCAATGCGAAAAAAGACATGCCTGGTTCGAACTGGGCTAAAGCTGCCGAAAGGCTCTTCTGCAGATACACAAATAAGGCTGTAGACTGAGCTGCTGCTCTCAAGTTTTGTTTAGTACTATCGAGTTCGAGTCTATCGAGTTATTTGAACTTATGATGATGAGCTTGGGTGCCATAAGTTGCTCACTATATTCGGATACGTGCTGGTGAAAGAAGTCTCCGAGACATTTGATTCGTGCTGCAGAGAAATACGCTAGAAAAAAGAAAACGCTAGAAAGCAAGGCCGCATTCGTTAAGATCATTTATGGCGTAACATTCCAAAAAGTAGCAAGGAACCAATCGCTTTTAAGAGCAAAAATTCCACAATCATTTCTGGGAATGTCAAGCCTCCCCGAGGAGGCTCAGCCTACAGCAGAAAGAGGACGACGACAGGCAAAGCTGCTCGTTTGTGCAACGCGGCGGCCCAATTGCTGGTCATCTTGCTTTTAGAAAAATGCCAGGGTCCAACGACGTCATTAAAACCAGCTCTGCACCAAAGCATACACGTCGACGGTCATTTTGTGGAAGCAATGCTGTCTCGTAAACCTACGGCTCCTAGTGATACCAAGCAAAATCGTCCAATCGATGCTGAAGAACAGATCGGAGTCTAAGAATTTGAATGCGCGTATCTATGCAATGACATCGCGAAAAAGTGAGCAGCCTATACCAAAAAGGTGTTCAACAGTGTGCTCCAAGTTGAATAAGTTTTCATTCGGCAGTGAAAAATCAAAGCGTCAGTCATGCAGCAAAGCAAAAGTGGGAGGACTAGCGAGTCGATGAAAGGAGGAGCCAAGAATAATTATGTTCGAATTGCCAAGATTGGCTGAAGGAGCCAACTTAGAAACATCATGCTACTTTTGCAGGGAAGTTTGCACTCTCCAAGAGCATCTGTCACCACAACCACGGATAAGATACAAAGAAGGCACAGACTATTGATAATCATAAGAGAGCACGGAGGAATGACAAAGCTGATACCGCTGAGAGAATAATATGCCAGTTCCAATCTCAAACATAAACGCTCACGATAGCTAGGACAAGGTTTCGTCGGAACGCAGTAGCAGCCCCCAGAAAATTATCACCACCTGCGTCTACAACAAAGCTGGCACTTTCCACAAAGTCCAAGTAAAGGGTAGCTGCTTCGACAAACTCACTTACATAGTTGCGGAATAGCCTTGGCACCATCACCACGCTTGCAGTGTGCACTACAGGATTGCCAACTGAAGTGCTCGAGCCCACGTGGCAAAGCGAAAACATCTTACCCTCCCCGCCCCCCCCATTACGACCCAAGCTGCCAAACGTCAAGGTGCTGCAAGACGAAAACGAATGGAACAATCCAATTCCAGCTTCTGTTTACTGACAAAACGAATAAATTACGCAGCAGTTTCTTCAAGCTCACTTAAAAAATAACTAGTTCAGAAAGGCAAAATATCCTCTAATGCGACTGTTCATAAATATACCTAACGGGTAGCACCCGTGACTCGCAGGCCAGTCCATGGCCGACCATGGTTATAGGTGCAAGAGGTGACAGAAGCAGCAGCTGCTGCAGTAGAGCTTCGATGACACCAAGTTTACATTGCAGCGAGTCAGTCACGACTCGCTGCGACCAAAGGCACAAACTGCCCCCGATGGCAAAGGCAGAAGCTGTGTGCGGCACTACCGGGGCACACACACATGGGCTGGTGGCACCGAGGTGCAGCACGAAAGACCTTATTTTGGCGGCAGCATATAATGCCGTCGTACAGCTATTGCTGGACAGTCGCATGGCAAGGCCTAGGGCCACGAACCACGAAGAAGAAGAGCGTACAAAGAGATAGGCATTGGAATGTGGACAGACGAGTACAAACAAGAGTGAGTGAGAAGCAGATACGCACACAAAGACAGAGAGAGAGAGAGAGAGAGAGAGAGAGAGGGAGAAAAGAAAAAAAAAAGGAGCGAGTCAGAGTGAGAGAGCGAGTCTGTGAGAGAGAGAGCGAGTCTGTGAGAGAGAGAGAGAGAGAGAGAGAGAGAGAGAGAGAGAGAGAGAGAGAGAGAGAGAGAGCGAGTCTGTGAGAGAGAGAGAGACCCAAGACAAAAAAGTGTGACACAAGAGACGAAGCTAAGTAGTTGCTGGTAGTCACGATTAATTCTCTGCTAGCTCGCTCTTGGCACGACGCGATACTAGCTAGTTCTTGGCAGCACCAATGATAAAATCCCAGCAGAGAGTGCACAGCACGATGCAGCGAATGCATGCCAACGCGCGATGGATGACAGTGTGCAGCAAGTCCACCCATCGCCTCGCTGCACGCGGTCGATCGTGTCTAAATCAAGGTCAAGTCAAACCGACAGGCTCAGCTGACGATGCACTTTTCTTTTGACTTCGATGCATTATCTAAAAGAAAGCAAGCAGCCAGTAGACGTCAGAACGTACTGAGACTCGGAGGCGCTTAAGCTGTTAATTTGCCCTTGCTTCATCATAGATACCCGTGCAAGTACCTGCTCATAGTAGTTACACTGTCTCACTATGAAAATGCTACTTTCATTCACAATGCATGCAAGCAGCCCAAGGCTGCCAACACAAATACCGCGTTCGGTCAGTTCTCGTTTGCCAGCGTGTTTTCAAATGCTGCGTGCTTTCAAACCAAAACAGGATGCTAGTCGAAGAACGCAGCAGCAAGGGCTTGCTGCTAAGCTCTTGTAAAGATATGCAAGAGGCTCATCGCTTGCACAGGTTTTCCTTGCAAGATTTTTAATCAATGGTATGACCGACAGTCAGCATACAGTCAGTCACCGTAGACAGCAGAGCTCGGCGATTGCGAAGCACTAACTTTTTATAGGAGAGCTTAGCCTTGACCTTACTCGGCCGGCCACTCATTGCAAAGGCTGAAGGAGGCATGCATACTCATTTCCAATTGTGTTCAGGCAGAGGGGGGGGGTTAAGCCCCTTTACATGGGCTACTGAGTCAATTACTGCCAAATATTGCCATAACGACTACATTGCGATTGACAGTGAAATAGGTTATCAAATGGCAGATGCTACGAATATTTTCAGCCGGCTGACATTAGCAGATACTAGTGGGTTTACATTTTGAAATGGTTTAATGGCTTTTCAAGCTGGAAGCTTTGAAGATAAAAAGCAACGTGTCTCAGTGAGAGTACAGTCCTAAAGCTGCACAGCTAATACGCCGAGAAATATGAATGAAAAATGTGGTTTTACCTATGGGCAGTGTCCATAGCAGAAACTCCCACATGGCCGCTGCAAACCGTAAACCCTACAACACAAACCTAAGCCTTGAAGCTTAAACTCTAAATCGTAAATCATAAACCGTAAACCTTAAATCCTAAATCTACAAGCTATCTCAAAACGTGTCTGCATAAACATATTTTGAGATGCACATATATGCAAATAGTCATATGACTGTTGTTGTTCTTGCCATGTGCATAATGACTATAGCAGGATCCACATTAGCATTCATAGATTAACCCCGGTGTATCAACTTAACTGCAGGGCCCACACAACGGCTACCCTTTGAGTCGATACGTTTTCTCGGCCGACAAAAGATCTCAGAAAGCAAATATATGTCCGAAAAACTACACAAAGACTGCTTGTTTGTACAAATATTTTAGAAAACATAGATTCTAAAATTCCCGGGCTTAGTAACTTCAAGCATTGAACACGGAATGGGACAAATCTATTTGGCTTGCCAATGACGACATACGTTAGGGGTGAGCTAAGTGAGGTACAATGGCATTGCCACTTACTAAATCAAGCACCATAAAGGCAAAATAATTGATTTTGGACTACGTGATTTTGCACCTGAAGAACTACCCGAATAAGTGAGTTACAAGAAGTAATTCAAAATTAATCCAATGTCGGATCCAACGTCGGATCTGTATAGAGTTAAGTTTAAGGTCTGCTTCGGAACTTTTGACATTTTAAAGTAATCAGATAATAGTCCCGAGTACTTGTCAAACATTGCTGTGCAAAGGTCGAGTTTTTTCGGCAACACGTTAAAAACTGCTGCCCTTCAAGCAGTTTTACAGCTAAATTTTAAGTACAAGCAGCAACATTTTATGTACAAGATGTGTTTATGGCTGAATATACCCAGTATGACACCACAAACATTTTACCCTCAAAAGGCCTAGGCAAGTGGCACAAAAGCAAAGGACCCGAAGGCCTGCACGTGCAGACAAGATACAAACCTGCAAGAATTTGGTGAATGAGATCAATCCATTAACCAACGAGCCACACAGGCTAACCTTCTTCTAGCTCTTTGCTCTAAAATCTACTAAGCACATTCAGGCTGTAACACTTAAGTGCCCAAGCCGGGTCCCGAAGTTATGCAGAAACTGTGCACGAGTAAGTATTTATGCGAATGAGTGTGCACACATATGCAGGGGGCGTGTGTGTCTGTGCATCCTCCATTTGTCACTCACTTTTAGGTCCATTCATTATTTGGCTCCAGCCTACCTATCAGATCTACTCTCCCACCAGGCTAAGCACTGTACCACCTGCTTTTCGAAATCCAACTGTTTACCCATATCTCGTACAAATCTGAAATGCTTTGGAGACCGTGCCTTTAGTTCGCATGCTTGCAAAGCCTGGAATTCACCCCCGACTTGCATCGCATCTCCTGACTTGGCCACATTTAGAAAGAAACTAAGTTCACTGAGCTTTATCAAGTGCATTGTTATTATTATTATAAAAGCACCTATTTATGACAGCATTTAGTGGGTCCCTGCAATTCGTTCTTAATGTGCTAATGCATGCTGACACTGTGCATGCTGCCACTAACCATACTTGCATGCTGACCTTGTGCATGTCACCCCAAACCATGCTATTCTTGTTGTTTATTGAGCATGCTACCACTAACCATTCGATCGTGCTTCCTTTGCAGTAAATGTCAAGTGCCAAGAAAGAGATTAAGTTCTCTGAGAGCTATATCAAATTTATCATTATTATTATTATTATCATTAACCACACACATCAGTCACGTAGCTGCACTGACTAATACCTATGCACATTCAGATGATGGCACACTACAACTGCATAATCATTACCTTTCTTCTTATGTTCTGTGCCGTTATTATGATTCGGCAGAGCATTAGGCAAGCTTGGTGCAGAAGGAGGCTGCCTAGTAGGCATTGCACACCTGGAGCCAAGCGACCCAGTGCTGCTGTTGGCCGTGGATGCAAGAGAACAAGCTTCTTCAAGTTTATTTTGATCGTCAGGTTCTGGACCTGTTGTCACCACAGGACCTCCTGAAGCCACCCTACAAGCACAATCACAAAGACATAGGGCGTTAGAACGTTTGAAATGAGATGTTTTTCACGCCTATCAAGGTCAGATCAGAAGCCAAATCCACCAGATTATTCACAAGCTACAGATCACAAGCTATTTCTATCTTAAACTCTGATCGTAAACAGTAGCTATATTGCAATGCAAGTGATGCAGCACGCAATAAACGGATAGTTTAGGGGAGGCTAAGCACTTGCCTGCTAAAGGGAGAGTACCCAAGCTGTGTCTACCCTTGGGCAAACCCGAAGCTGAATGTGTGCATGAGGGCTGCTTCATCCTCCCACAGGGTCAGCCATGATAGTAATAATAATAATAATAATGCACTTGATAAAGCGCCCTCTGAGGACTCAATCTCTTTCTAGGCGCATTAAATTTGCTGCAAAGAGAAATGCAATTGAATGGTGAGTAATATCATGCTTAATAAACAAACAATATGAATAACATAGTTAGGGGTGACATGCACAGGGTCAGCATGCAAATGTGGTTAGTGGCAGCATGCACAGTGGTCAGCATGCATAAGCACATCAAGGACGTATCACAGGGACCCACTAAATGCTGTCCTAACTAGGTGTGTTTTAAGTTCTTTTTAAATGTGGTCAAGTCAGGGGATGTTCTGACGCAAGTCGGGAGGGAGTTCCAGGCTTTGGGAGCATACGAACTAAATGCACGGTCTCCAAAGGATTTGAGGCTTGTACGAGGTATTGGTAAACCGTTGGATTCCGAAAAGCGGGTGGTACGATGCTTGGCCTGGTTGGGGAGTAGATCTGAGAGATGGGCTCGAGCTAAAGAATGAAGTGACCTAAAAGTGAGCGACACAACCTTGAAGTCAATCTGTTGCTTGACTGGTGGCCAGTGCAGGTCGGCGAGAAGTGGTGTGATGTGGCAACTGCGATGTTCACGACAGACAAGCTTAGCTGCTGAGTTTTGCACCAGCTGCAATCACCTGATCGCACATGCCGGTAGGCCAGTAAGCAGTGAGTTACAGAAGTCGAGACGTGATGTCATGAATACATGGACTTACTTAGACGTGGTATCCTTATCTAAACAAGCCCAAATTTTAGCAATGCTATGTAGCTGAAAATAGACAGATTTGACTGTGGAGCTGATGTGGTCGTCTAACGAGAGGTCACTTTGGAACATGACACCTAGATTTCGAGCTGATTCAACAGGAGATATGCTCGCAGAGCCAATTTTGAGCGTCAGCCTTTCAAATTTCTGAATCACGCTGGGTTTGCTCATACCTAGTAAGCTAGTTTTATCATCGTTTAGTTTTAGAAAATTTGCTGCCATCCATGTGTGGATGTCATCAATACATGCAGCAAGTGAGTTGAGAGAAATCGAGGTGCTCGAAGGCTGGGAGGGATCATAGCAAAGGTACAACTGAGTTTCATCTGCCTAGAAGTGAAAGCCTAGATTGTGCTTGGCAATCACATCAGCAAGAGGCAGAGTATAAACCGTGAAAAGAACCGGACCAAGCACGAAGCCCTGAGGTACCCAATATTTCAGAGGTACCTCGGATGATCTTTGTCCATTCACGTCAATACTCTGGAGTCTCCCACTGAGATAGGACCTTAACCATTGCAGAGCAGTGGCAGTGATGCCCAGGCGAGATGAGAGGCGCTCTAGAAGAACCTTGTGACCGATAGTATCAAAAGCTGCCGAAAGATCGAGCAAAACAAGCAGAGACACTCTACCCATGTCTGCATTCCTAAGTAGGTCCGTGTATACCCTAAGCAATGCTGACTCTGTAGAGTGATTAGCTCTAAAGCCAGAGTGGAGCTTACTAGCAAGGTTTGAAGTTTCGATATATGCGTTCAGCTGGTCCCCCACGACCCGTTCCAGCGTTTTTGATACGAATGGTAGAAGGGAGACTGGGTGGTAGTTGCTCAAGTTCTCTCGGTCTAGTGTCGTTTTCTTAAGAAGTGTACTGACTACAGCTTTTTTGAAAGGTGCTGGGACGTGACCTGCTGCTAATGACATATTAATGATGCTAGTTATGCATGGCAGCAGCAGATCAATGAACGTAGGAGCAGGACAGTGGGGATAGGGTCCAGAGGACTTGTTGTCTTCTTTGATTGGGATACGAACTTTAGGACTAGATCACTAGTGACCTGCTTAAATGTAGACATTGAGGTGCAGCCAGGTATTGTATTGGGGAAGAGCATTCTAGTGGGGATGTTGTCATCGCAGGGATGGACTCCCTGATCTTGTCTCTCTTGTGCACAAAGAATCGGGAGAAGCGATCGGCTAGATCATCACAAGGATCATCAGGTGAGGAGCTAATGTGGGAGCGGTTGAGGAGATGGTTGATCGACATCAGCATTTTCGGATTGTGCATCTGTGATCCAACAATGTTTTTTTAGAAGCTATTCTTGGCCTTTGCTAGGATTGACTGGTACGACCTACAGTAGTCTTCATATGCCTGTCGATGGAAAGTCAGTCCTTATCTTTTGTATGCTTTTTAAAGCTTGTGCTTAGTTGACCTGGCTAGTTTAATGTCTGTGGTAAATCATAGGCCGTCTGGGAGAGGGCGCACAGTGCACTTGGTCAGAGATGCAAACTCGTCGAGCGTGTCAGCTAGTGTCGTGTTGTAGCCATCTACCAATGATGACAGATTGGAGGGAAGACTGAACAGCAGAGGTGAAGCAGATATTCTCGCACGGACAGCATCGTTGTCAAGGGTCTTGAGGTATCGCGATTCACAGGTTATTTTAGAGGAGGTTGGCACACACTGTAGATTGAATGAGATCTGCATGTGGTCAGATAAGCAGACTTTGGTAATAATTGGTGATGACAAGTACAGTTGTATGAGAAAATCTGGTCGAGTGTGTGACCCTTGATGTGAGTAGGGCCATGCACATGAGCCACACGAGACAATGAGTCAGTCAATGCACGAAATTTGGTGCTGAAAGCGTCAGATAAGTTATCAAAGTGAACGTTGAAATCACCATAACGAGGAAGGATCGATAGTAACGCGTTGCTTGGATACTTCTGAGGGCACGAAGACCTGTATGTATTTACCAATGCCAATTATGAGTATCCACCCCATAATAAGCTAGGTTAGTTAGTAAGTCCATCCACCAGTCATTGACCATATGGCTAACATTAAGTCCTTTGTATTACATACAGTATAAAGTACACAGACGACGGTACGGCAATATCAAAAGACAAAGATTATGCGAGAAACAACTAAAGTGCAGTGTACCTCGGGGCTCTGTGTTTGATTCGCTTCTTTCACAATTTATACTCTCCCTCTTGCTGATGTAATTGCCAGACACACCTAGGCTTTCACGTCTATGAAGATGACACACAGTCGTACCTTTGCTTTGATCCCTCCCAGCCCTCTAGCACGTCAAATTCTTTTAACTGCCTTGATGCTGGTATTGCTGACATCCTCACATGGGTGGCAGCAAATTGAATAACGATAGAACCATCTTACTAGTTATGGGCAAATCAACTGTGACTCCGAAACTGGAAAACCTAACACTCAAAATCAGCTCTGCCAACACATCTCATATTGCATCTGCACGAAATCTAGGTATCGTGTTTCAAAGTGACCATTTACTAGACAACCACATCAGCTTCACAGTCAAGTCTGCCTGCTTTCAGCTGCATAATATTGCTAAAATTCGGGCTTGCTTAGGGATACTACATCCAAATTGGTCCATGCATTTGTGATATCCCATCTTGACTTCCATAAATCGCTGCTTGCTAGTCTACGAACTGTGCAATCAGATGCTTACAGATTGTGCAAAACTCTTCAGCTAGGCTTATCTGTCTTGAGCCACATCACATCACTTCTAGCCGACCTCCAGGGCTTCCAATCAAGTAGCATATCAACTCCAAGCTTCTGTCTCTCACTGTTGGGTCCCTTCATTCACTGACTCCAGCCTACCTATCATAACTATTCCACCAGGCTAGGAATCACCTGCTTTTCTGACTCAAATCGATTACCTACACCTCGTACAAACCTTAAATCCTTTGGAGACCATGCCTTCAGTTCGTATGCTTCTACAGCCTGGAACTCACTCATGACTGACACCCCCTGACTCGAAGACATGTAAAAAGAAGCTTAAGTGCACCGGTTTCTCGAAGCATTTAGTGGGCTCTTGTGATTCGTCTGCTGTGTACTTACATGCATGCCGACACTGGGCAAGCTACTAGTAACCATATTTTACAAGTTGATACAGTGCATTTCACCCATACCAATGCTATGCTTGTCGTGCATGTTACCTAACCATTCGATCACACTTCTTGTACAGTACATGTAAAGTGTCTAGAAAGAGATGCAGCTCTATGAGGGTGCTATACAGATGTATAATTGCTATGATAATTTTTGTATGAGTGTCGAAAAGGGGAAGATCATCTGTTAATTGGCATATGTGGATTTGCTCCAACATGCACTCTCATGGTTGATATCAAACCTTGAAATGCTACAATTTTACAGGACTATAAACTTAAAAAGGTTTTTTAAAGAGTGGCAATGGGTTTTCTTAAGCTTGTGCTTTCCAGACTACGACTCCATATGTCGCCTAAAGTGACAACTCGCTCTTCCAACGCTTTCGGTTGGACCGGCTTAGTTGGCATTTTGGAAAGCTGCAAAAGTCAGTATGACCGATCGGAAGTCGTTATGTGCTTACCTTTGGTAAGAGATGGAAAAGCATAAATAGAATCTGCCCTTGAATCTTCACGGGGCCGAAGTATATAGTTAATAATAATTTTAAGATGGTCAGCATATCCATATGTGTAGTACACGCAACTCAATGGCGATTCGCTACTCGGCGCTGACTACTGCAAACTCTAAGCTTGGCTGTCAGCGGGTGCGCTTACCAGCTAGGTCAGCAGACGTAAAAGGCCTACCTTCCACAGCAAATTTGGATTGTCCGTGATTTTTCATTGGTGAAAGCTAATTCCCACACACAACCTACGGTTTATGCCCAGCATTGTGGACGGCGAGTTTTCACGGCGATGATTTGGGAATAATTATGCATGCGAGCAGAATATAAGTACACAATATCGCAGACAACGAGGAAAGCAAGCAACAAAGGAAGCACTCAGTGTCACACAGCTAAGACTTCACGCAGCCGACCGAGACTTCACACAGCCCACAGCCGAAACTCAACAGAGCGGCACATATGACAGACTCTACAGCAGGAAGAGACTGAAGAAGAAGCAGTCCAGTGGGAGCTTCGTACTGTCGAACCTCATCAAACGCCTCTCTTATGACAAGGTCAAACAACAGAAAGAGACTGAAGGTACGATTTGGTACTCAACGACCCAGGTTGTGGTATGGAGTCCTTGCCCGACCGGGCTTACCGGCTAGGCTTGGACTTACATCTAGGTCAGCAGACACTCGGGCCTGAACTGTAATGCTAAACTGAACATTCCCGAGATTTTTAAAGGCATAAGCTAGTTGCTACATAATTTAGCATCTAATCAACATACTAGCAATTCCACTCAGCTACCTCAAGTCGAAAGAAGACGACACGCCCACTTCCGTCTGAACTTCACTGCTTCCCTGTCCCAAGCATCGAATCGATTTCAAGAACCTCAATCTGGCTTAAAGGTCACTTAACTCGCTCCCAGTACTGCCAATGTGACACGATCTATGTGTACCATATATAACAAATATGATTTACTTGTATAGTGCCACAAGAGAACTAAATCTCAATCTAGGCACTTTACATATGAGGCAGGGCTCGAGCCCACGACCTTGTCGCTAAAGGCAAGCATCTTACCCCAGGGCCACGTCAGGGTGGCATTCGCAAGCATGGTAGGAAATGCACATGGATGAGAATGGCCACAATCTTGGTGCTTCCACTAAAGAGCAGCTGGCTCCGGCAGATTATGTGACAGTCTGTACCTGGTTTGGCAAAGTCATGTACGACAGATACAAGCAAAAGATCTTGCAAGACAAAAACCCTCTCAACGACCACAGTTTGTATTAGAACTTGCTCGGATCAGGTCTACAAGGTTTAATCAGTCTTCATAGCTTAATGCAACCTGCGTTTCATGGAAATTTACCACGTGTGACACAAGCACAATAGCGTGTTCAAAAGAAAAAGTCACTAAAAGTAATGGTTAAATCTTTGAGCAAAGTATATTAGTAAGTATCGGCACGTACAGGTACATGCCGATGGGAGTACACAAGTCACTAAAGATTCGAAAGCTCTAAGCTAAACTCGCCAGCATAGCAGCACCTAGTCATCATGCAGCTGAGAAAAGTCACCGAAAGACATACGGGCGAAGTCACCCGAGTGAGCCTAATTCCTGAGCAAAGATGGCTAAACGCATTTTGAGAGAGAGAGAGAAGGTGAGTGAGAGAAAGAGAGAGAAAGAGAGAGAGAGAGAGAGAGAGAGAGAGAGAGAGAGAGAGAGAGAGGAGAGAGAGAGAGAGAGAGAGAGAGAGAGAGAGAGAGGGGGGGGGGGGGGTTTAATTGAAGAGGGCAGATAAGCACTGCCACTAGTTCGATAGGCAGAGAACAACGCATCACCAAGTATTGATAACATGTATACGAGTCGAAAGATATTTTTGCACCAATAAAGGTTAGCACAGCTTTCCTCCTGTGTAAACTCAACGTGCTCAAACGATAGTGCAAAGGATGGGTCTGAACTCACAAGCTTGACTAGAAGTACAGGAGGACATTCGAGTGATGTGCATACTCACCCAGCTGAACCGTGACGCAACACGTGAGTGCTGGTACCACGCCGGCGAGGAGAGCGTGGCTCCCTGATATCATACGGCTTGCTAAGCTCTTCTAACACAGATGGAGCAACATACGTGAATCCCTGTACAAGTAGGAAACACTAATTTAATGCTGCACTAAAATGAAAAGGCATCTGGAAGGCACTTCAATAGCAGCTGCAGCAGCATCTTACCACAAATGGATTGTTTGCACTATCACTAAGGACGGAATCATCTGGTGAGTCGATCGGCGGTTCACCAGTGAACTTGACGTCGAATTGACTAGTATCATCTTCTCCTGCCTTAAACATACCAATATATTCAGACAGTTGAGTCCTATGCGTATGTTCAGAAAAAAATAAAACCGGAATGAAAGCTCAGTCTCAAAAGTCAATTTGATGCGAATCTCCTCTGACTAATGCTTACGAAGCGAATCTTCTGAGTTTTCCACCAGCTGTAAGTGCCTGATTGCACGGACTGGTAGACTAGAAAGCAGTGAGAGAGTTACAGAAGTCGAGATGGGATGTCACAAATGCATGGACCAATTTAGACGTGGTATCCCTGTCTACGCAAGCCCGAGTTTTAGCAATGTTACATGGCTGAAAGCAGGCAGACTTGATTGTGGAGCTGATGTGGTCTCTAGTGACAGGTCACTTTAGAACAGGTCACCTAGATTTCGCGCAGATTCAACAGGCGATATGCTGGCAGTGCCGAATTTGAGCATTAGGTTTTCCAATTTCCGAATCACACTCGTGTGCCCATAGCTAGCATTCTTCAAGTCGATACGTGGCTTGATAGGCAGCCAGTTTAGATTTGTGTAAGTGGCAGTTTCGAAGGTAGCTATCCGAATGGGCAGCCCGGCAATGGGACGACATAGAGGTAAACCTGCAATCTTCCACTTCCGGTTCACCGAATTTGATTTGTGTTTTCTGACTGGTGCAGAATCTTCGGGAAATCAAAGCCCTGACAGGTGTTAAACAAAGAATCCAAGATATCTGCTTGAGGCTTATAAGTTTGTTCTACGTGTAATGCATGAGTGTGCATTGATTGACACTAAATGCTTGCTTTATGTGCCGTAAGCCTTGTACGAATATGCTTCTGTGTCACCGTTCTGTCGGCATGTGCTCATGCACTTATCTGTCAATATAACCTTACCGGCCCATAGTAATCATACTACTAGGTACAGTTGTGCGAGCATAATGTCCATTCACTATTGCTAATCAAGAGTGTACCTCAATTCAGCTGCCTCTGCCATGGTTCGTGAATAGGGAATTCTTACAAACGTATTTTTGAGGCTTCTGCACAAAAGTCCTTTGGCCATACACACATCGCACGCAAAGGTGCTAGCAAATGCCGTTGCCCGAGAAATATTGGGGAGGCTTGAACCTTGATGCAGGGCTAGTGATTGGTTGGTGCTTCACCAATGCGCCTTCGTAAGGCCGACGGTGGTGGATCACGGCCATGAAGAGCACCCATACCATGGTATGACAAGTCAATGTTCAGAGCATAGTGCATTCTATTCGTAAGCCGTAGGTGTAGGCACCAGCCATCAAGTTTAACAACTCATGCACAACGCCTAGAGTGAAACTGTACTATCTGGCTCAAAGCCGAGAATCAAAGCCGAGCTGCATGTTACTAGATCACTTTTATGCTGATAATACTTAGCTGTATTTGTCATTTAAGCCGTCGGAATCTGCTGCAGTGACTGATAAACTGAATGTTTACAATGCAGACATTCGACCCTGGATATTAGCAAATTTCCTTAAACTAAACGATGGATAAAACAGAACTGCTACTCATAGGACACCCAAAACATGGCTAGAATAGAAGGCTTTGCTCTTCAGGTAATGCTGCTGTGCGACATCACCGTGTGCTCGGAATGTAGGTGTCGTCTTCGACAGCTGGATACATTTGGAAAGCTTTATTAAGGAGACTGCTTCCACAGCTAGCAATCACATCCGATCCATTTCTATGATTAGGAACTGTCTTCCAGTGGCTTGCAAAAAATTTAACTAGCTCCTTAGTTCTATCTTGGCTTGATGATTGTAATTCCCATTTGGCTAGGCTATCGAAAAAAGCAACTAGGGCACTGCAGATGGCTATGAATATGGCTGCAAGGCTAGTTTGCAAATCCCGGAAGTCGGACCACGTGTCTCCTTTTCTTAAAGAGCTTGATGGCTGCCGGTTGATCAACGGATAGAGTAAAGCTCTTACGCTAACCCACAAGGCCTCCCACAGCTTGGCTCCTTCATACCTAGCTGAACTGCTGTGCCAGTTTCAGCCTCCTCGTGCCCTCAGGTCCTGTTGGAACAATAAATTAGCTGTTCCATTGCTCTGCTTAACGACCGTTGGCAACAGACATGTTTGCTCTGCAAGTCCTAAACTGTGGAACTCATTTCCACAATACTTAAGCAACAACAACTACTCACCTGCTGCCGACTATGGCATATCCTTTCCAGCCGTCCTGAGCTGCTACTTCCATGCCATTCACTACCACAACTGCTCTCCTGACTCAGCTATGCTTCTCACTTTCCCTGTATTGCATGAGATGAAGTTTGTTGGCTACCGAATGCGTTCCGAAAGCTGCTGAGGCCTCGAGTGAGCTATATAAAACTCTCTTTCGTAACACCCACATAGTTTTTGTAGCTTTGTGAAGTTACAGCCGGAGATATATTACATTACATCACTTCAGCTTTTGTGCAGCCTAACCATAGATTATGGCATAAACGGTTCCTAATAATTATAATTCAGGAACCGCAAACAGGAAACTAAGGCAAATAGTATCTCGGCTGGTGCAGCACACCGACCTTTTACTGCCCCTCCTTAGATTGAGACTGTTCTCGGCCAAAATAATAAGGAAACCTAACACAACCAACTGCAGCAGGAGTCAACTTTTGGCTCCGTTGCCTTGTTAAGCTATAAAATAAATTAAGATTCCTTTAGGAGACATCTTCTTAACAGCAGCAATTGCAGCTGTCTTGTCTTCATTCTCACCACGGACAGCAGTCACATAAACGAACTGAGCTTCAATGCATCTCCAGAAACCCCGTTTTTTATGTTCAGGTTGGCAGCACTTCACTTGCTAGAGACAGGCAAGCTTCTTTAGCAACAGTTGCATCTCTATAAAAACTTGAAATTATTTCAAACTAGAATGCGTTGATCACACACAACACAAGGAGGTGCAGACCTCCATACACTCCTGCATGCAAGATTGTGGCTGCGACTTGTTATGTTCTAACTGGTGCCGTCTAAGCAATCCAGTCTTGTCTGCCTTAAATTTAGCTAGAAACTCAGAGGTATGGTGGACAACGTCCAACAAAGTCCATGAGTAAAATCACAAGCTCTTACTTCTCAAGCCACATACCGGGTTTCCCAACTGTAACAGGAATGGAGCTTCCACCATGGTCTGCACATGTGCTACATTTGACACACTATTGAGCTTGAAATTTTCTAGATTAACAGTAGAAAGTTCAATCCTGCTGCCGTCAGTAGAGCACTTGAATTTCCGGCTTCGTTGCAGTCTCATCATCATTCTCAGCCGACGGCTGGTGAGCCGAGACATTTATATGAGATATTTCTAAATGTTGCTTCAGACATGTCATCAGGGTAATCTTACCCTCATTCGCCCAAGCTCGGTACAGCGCCGCTTGTATATTTTCCCAATTCTGGTAACACAAGCCACTTGCATATTTCCCAATTCTGGTAACACATTACTGAAAAATGCGTGAAAATTCCCCTGAGGATTTTTCGGAATTCCGAATTTTGGCAGTGAAGGCAGCTACCTCAGCGTTGAGGCACTCAATACTGTGGTCAGTACATGCCTTATTCTAGCTAAGACAAAAAGCCGTGTTTTAGGTACAGAGCTCACCAATTTAGTCATAAGAAATGATACTAGCACAAGGCTACTGAATAGGGTCTTCAGTAACTGTACTTAGTGCTCCAAATGTGCCGTTAACGACTTTTTCTGCACGAATTCCTCAGGCCTCAGACACAGCACAGCACACAATAGCTCTTGCCAACTTGAGACAAATACCGATGAATCCTGAGCCTTTGTATCCCGACTAGCGATGCAGTTGCAGCACCAATACATTCAGGTATACCCACGATATTGGAATATAGCAGCAATGTATACAATTCCACACATAAACTAGAATTAATAGTCCAAACCAAAAAATCTAAAGTGTACGACAAACTCTCGTTCAAGGCCCAGAGCAATGAGTTACTAACAGTTATAATTACGAAGCACGAAGAATATCTCGGCACTCGTAATATGACCTTTGTAGCACACCAACGTTTCAGTATCTCCTGTAGGAAACCCAGACAAAGCATGAGAGGGGGAAAGTGGATGAAGCCTGGGGTGGAACAGGGGGCAATTGACCCCCACCCCAGAGGGGGGCATCGACCTGGGCCAACCCCTGTAGCCGGGCGGGGCAGGACAGGGCAAGGGCTGGTGCATGGGTAGTCTGATAGGGACTAGAGCATAGGTTTCTTGTAGGTCCACTTCGTTTTAAAAGCCTCACTAGGCTCTGATTCATAGAGTTAACAATTTCCAGAATTACCACCGAGTGCCTTAACCTCTTGATGACCTAATGGCTGATAAGGGTATGGGTTGCAGGTGGCAGGTGGCACCTCAAACCTTCCATTAGTTAAAGCAGAGACTTCAAAGAACTTGAAAACACAATACGCGCTACTGACTGCTAGGCTAGCCAAGTAGTACAGCAGGTCGGGCAAAGAATATGCCTGCCACAACTCTCCCATGGAATCGAAGCAGAGTGAAGATGAATGTGCCGAAGTCGATGCGCTATCGTCATCTGGATCATCGGCGTCATCGTCAGAAGCAGCTTCATCATCACTGACCTCAAAGCGATCATTGAAAAAAAACTTTCGTCCAGACTGGGTTCGAAATTCTTCTCAAAGATGATGCTGCTCCTGCCAACATTGCATAGCCACTTTGCCAGCAAAGAGCTTCTCAACCGCCTGCTGAACCACTAAGGGGTAGACCTCCTGCAGGGCCGTTGCCTTCAGGAGTGCATGGCAACACTGACCGTGATCCTGGATCAAGGTCTCCATTATCGATGCACAGTCCTAACATACAAGGAGAGCTGTCGTTGCACCTGCAGCCTGGCTGCTTCATTCAAACAGCATGTGCACCGGATGACAGCATGTACCGAGCCACACAATTTGGAAATGTAGCCCGCTGCCAGCAGCCAGACTGGATTAAAAAAAGGATTTGTTTGAGTGCTCCTTTAAAAAACCGAGGTCTATTATTTTCCATGTTTCCTCTACCCTTGATGCATCCGTGACACTTTCGGCGTGGAGAATTTTTCATCAACCAGAAGTTCAGTGCAACTGGAAGAAGGTAAACGGCAAGGACTGCTAGCTTCTCGCACATCAAGGCGACAATGAGTTCTCCATACAATGGCATATAAAGTAAGAGATTTTCTGGCTAAAGAGGTGGACATTGTCACGAGAAAGTATGGTTTCGAAAAGCAGATGGCCAACGAGAAGGGTGACAATCGAACAATATTGGATGGGTCAGTTGATGCTTTTCGATTCCTGATGAAACAGGGGTTGGCTTGAAAGGGCCATGATAAGCGAACGTCATCGAGCTCATTGTGCAGACGGGACACAACTTTGGCAGCCATCGTATTCGAGGTGGTTCCACAAAGCATGCCGAACAGTCAAACCCGCATCCCATCACATTCACCTCATGGCCAAAATAAAAATGGCTGACGTCTGTAAGCTCGAGTTATATTGAAGAATACAGAGAAAGCGCTTGAACATCAGCTGCTTATGCGTTGTAGCCAAGGCTTTAAGCATTTTCTACTTAGAAGATGCCGTGTGTCTGCTTATCAAATCTACGAGCAAACCCGTAACGACACTCATTACTTAGCACTGCTTACTTTCCTGAAAAAAGCTTTTTTTTTTGAAATGCCTATCTTTAACTCCTTTGGGTGATGGCTTGGTGTTTTTCCGGGAAACCCTCTTTCATACCAGCTTCCCGGATTAGAGCACGGGCTGTGGGCCATTGCAGTCGGCCATCATATCTGTCGTGTAAACGTCCTTACTAGGAGGAAAGTAGGCATCGTTAAGGAGGAAAGCCTGCCGTGTAAATGCAGCTTGGCACAGCTGGACTACATCTCTGGTTCCATCCTCCTCGTGCTCTCAGGTAATCAAGGGACACTAATTTAGTTGTTCTATTCTTTTGCTTGGAGAGCATTGGCAGCAGAAGATTGTGATCTCCAGTTACAAGACTACAGAACTCATTTCCACAATTCTTGAGCACCGATATCTATCCTGAAGCCAACTGTGGCACATTATACCTAGCTCGCCTCAGCTGCTACTTTAATACTACTCACCTCCTCGACTGTCTACCTGACTCAGCTATACTTCTCACTTCCTTTTAGTTGTGTGAGATGAAGTCTGCTGGCTTCCTTATGCTTACCGAATGCACTTCGGCTTTAAGTGTGCTACAGAAAACTCTCCATACTAACACCCGCTTTGACTTTATGGCTTAGCGGAGTCACGTGATATGGCAGAGAGAGCAAGCATTGCTAGATGTAGTCTTGAGGTCTCCAGCGATGAGCTCAGAAGTTCGGTAGCAGCCCCCCAGTTCCTTAGAGTACAGTGAGCTGCAACCAACCAACCACCATTGGGCATACGTGGGTGGGGGGTGGGGAGTGCCACATGGCTGTGATTAATCAAAGGCTGGCATGGCAGGCTAAAGCAAGCACCATGTCAAAACAGTGGTGTTGCCACCCAAGTTACACAGCCTTAAAATACTTTACATCAGCTCGGCTGAGATATGTCAGTATAACATTATAATCCATTTTTATAGCACCATAGGAAAACTTAATCTCTATTCCAATGCGTCACACGTCACATGGGCCGTGGGGCTCAATTCAGCTGCATCGGCCATCAAATACATTCATCTTGACCTTGTCGGGGTGACCACCTTAACCACTGGGCCATACCAGCATCGTCCGGGTGCATGCAGTAGGGTGAAGGTCATATGATTAAGACCGAAGTACAACTGTAAACAATAAAGGTACTTTTTGCAAGTGCACACAAAATGTATATAATCGATACTAAAGCTTACCAGGTTGGGCTTAAATGGTGGCTCCAATTTCTGACATGCACAGTCAGCCCAGATGATGTTCTGAAAGAAGGGGTGAGACTGCAAAAAAGAAATGCTGAAATAAAGCAATCAACCAGATTGCTCATACCTTGAACAAAGTCTCTAAGAGCAGTCGCAGCATTGGTGTAGTAGAAATCACAGACAACACGACATTGCTTATGGGCATAATGATAATACAGGGGGGCAGGAAGGATGTGAAAGTTTTGGTTATAGCATGTACTCTTATTCTGGAAACGAGTGAATACACACTTACATTTCGCAAGTATGCATTAGCTAGCACACACACACACACACACACACACACACACACACACACACACACACACACACACACACACACACACACACACACACACACACACACACACACACACACACACACGTAGCTTATTAAGAACCCTAAAGAAATCATATTGTGTAGCCACTTTAAATTAACTGAAGCCGAGGGTCACAAAGAACATTATCCGCAACATGCAAAATGCCCTGGCTGTAACAAAAACAACACAGTAAGTTGAGCCTCCACGAAAAAAGGGTACAGTCTGCAGCATCACTGGCTCTGGCTCTGTGTCGAATTTACCTAATATTTCCACCCAGCTTGACGTCCAATTCAATAGCAAAGAAAACAGAGGAGACCCTTGGCCCTAGTCCACAGTAGACGGCGGCTACACACGGCAGCTTCTAAAGCCGCAGACGTGAGTTGTGGAGGTGAGTTTTAACGTTCATCGCTTTTAAAGCAGCTGGCTGGCAGTGGGGGCGACTAGCTGCAGCAAGGTCTACTGCCCTTCGAGGCCTCGGAGGAGGCACGGCTTCGTGCTCAAATGTGTAGAGTACAAAAACTTTGCAAAGGTTGGCTGTGGAAGATGCTACGGCTCACCCTTTTACTGGTTTTTATATCAGGAGTTCAGCGCACTATCCATGGCGATGAGGACACACGTCTACATGACAGCTATGAAGGATTTCATTGACCAACGGCTTGGATGCATGAAGAGAAGGTGTCAGAGCTACGGCAGTGGAGGGGGAGTCTCAGCGACAGCAGAAGCAATAATGACGTTATGAAGGGATTCCGTTTATGATAAAATTTAGTGTAGGACCTAATCAGAATTTTCAATGTTTGCTGTGGCTTTTTTTTTATTCAAATGTAGCATTGCTGAAACTAGTTTCAGGTTATAGGATGATGATGCTTTGGATACAAAGTTTTTCAACACGAAAAACAAGTTAGCATCAACGCTGGCAAATGTTAATGGAATCAACACAACTTACTAAATAAAATGCATGCATTGAAGAAACATGGGCAGATGAGACAGAATGTTCTACATTGAACACAAGAATGACAATGTTTTATGTTGAGCTAAAAACAGGAAGGGCTTGCATAGACGTTATCTTCAGAACACTGCTACTTAAAGGTTAAGATTTCCCCACGCGTATAAGGAAGCATCTGCATAAATTCGTTTCTACAGCTTAGTCTTGGTCATGTACAATGTTCTTTAATCATCTCTCGCTAACCGAACATTAGACTGTGACCTTGCTGCCACTGGCTGCTTGAGAAAAGTGGAAGCACACATCTTTGAGCTATAAAGTGTATAGTAATCATAACACATTTGATATAGCGCCCTCAGAGAACTCAATCTCTTTCTAGGCACTTTACATTTGCTGAGTGCTAGAAACTCCCGAGTCTTATAAAGGCTTTATCAAATATTGTTGCAATGGTTTGGCCCTTAGTGTTTAAGGGGCTAGCCTCGAACCAAGGTGCTTCACAACTACAAGAAAATCAACAACCTAGGGCTAGGGACATGCATTACCATGCATGTACACCAACAGTCACATACCAATATATACTGCAAACTCGGTCATTTTAATGAACACACTATAAAAAATGCTATGCACATCTTCATTTAAAACTCACATGTTATAGTGAGGAAGTGATCCTCTAAAACCGAAGAGAATGTTACGAACTAAACAAGGCAATGTTGTGAGATCAATTGAATCAGAAACTGGTGTTTTGAAAAATGCAGCTCCTTGAAAGTTGGACCAAGACAGTACAGCTGACAGTGCCCAGCTAACCACCAAACAGAGGCACACGATAAACAAACAGGTAGGTTATGCTAATGCATGCAGTGCCATTAATAAAATGCTGCATATTTTAAATAACCCTGTAGCAGCTACACAAACAAAATCACGTAGTGCAGGAGACACTCGCACACCCATAGAAAGTGTCATAGATGATAGCACCAGACCATGAAAGTGAGTCATAAGACATGATATGGTTCAGTATACATATTGCCTTACTGGTGGCTCACATTTCGCCGTGTCACATTGCCCACTGCAAATCAATCGCAAGCACTTTCTTCGACTTGAAAAGGAATTCTGGCAGTCTAATTCATAAGGCACAAAAGTTAAATACAGACACAAGTGCAACGTAAACATGTCATGCAAGCTGATGAAGAGAATAGAGAGTAGGTGAGGACATGGCACGAGAGGTTAGGAGAGGAGGGAGCAGCAGGGACAGAGACAAGCACAGACAGACCGATAAAGATGAATCCATGGCTAAATACAGTGCACGAGACATAGACATAACATTGGATGAAGTAGCAGCAGCTGACCCAAGCAGAGAGAAAACAGCTGATACTCAGTTGGGAGGCGGCAACACTGTATATATAATTAGACTACTGATGCTCTGCAACAGATTTCTGCATAATGGATTGACCAGGACCTGGCTGCAGGCAGCTTGACTGCTGCCAAGTTTGAACAGCCAGGAGGGAAATGGGGTGAGCATAATGCAGTTGATGCCGAATGCAATTAGCATCGGCGGCTCGTGCTGCTCAAACATTAGTGGCAGCTCACAGCTAGCATCCCAAGCACTGAGCCCAGTACAGAAACGACTGGGCGAAGTGGCTTTTGCCAGCCACTCGATATTGCACACATGCGCTATAAGGTCCATAAACAAACTGGCTGTGAGCCAATGATGATCGGGATACTTGGACGTACCTTAATGGCTTCTGCATCCTCAGGCCCACTGCCCAACCTTTCTGTTATGTTCTTCTTCATCAGCTACAATAAATAGGCAAAGATCTAACTAGTGCAACTCGCATCACTTGCACCTGAATTAGCTTGCCACGAGGCACAGCTTCTGGCCAAAAACCACAGTAATAACAACCGCACCATACCGATTAGCCGGCATTGAACTTCTAAGCAAAGCCCCATGGGTTGTCTGCTGACTCAGTTATCTCCAGGAGCACAACAAAGGGCAACAACATTTTGGGCTACAGTTAAAAACCCCTCAAAAACGGCCCAAACAGCCTAAGGCTACCCCTATATCTCAATGCCCTCACATACTTGTAGCTCAGATCGGGGGGGGGGGGGGGGGGGAGGTATTGTCTCCTGGCATGCAGCAGCAGCAGCAGCTGCAGAGAAACAGATGCCACCTCAAGCTAACCTCACGCAGATTGATTGACAAAGCATTGATTTTGCTCCACAGTAGCAGTTTAACTGCCGTTAAGATGGTGGGTGAGTTGCACTCCGGGTCTTAGCCCAGGGGGTCTACAGCTAATCTAATAATGTACTTGATAAAGCGCCCACAGAGAACTTGATCTCTTTCTAGGCGCTTTACATTTGATGCAAAGGGAAATGCAATTAAATGGTAAGTAAAATCATGCTTGAAAAACAAACAAAATTAATAACATGGTTAGGGGTGACATGCACAGGGTCAGCATGCAAATGTGGTTAGTGGCAGCATGCACAGTGTCAGCACGCATAAGCACGTGAAGGACGAATCACAGGGACCCACTAAATGCTGTCCTAAATAGGTGTGTTTTTAGGTTCCTTTTAAATGTGGTCAGGTCAGGGGATGTTCTGACGCAGATCGGGAGGGAGTTCCGGCTTTGTGAGCATACAAACTAAATGCACGGTCTCCAAAGGATTTGAGGTTTGTACGAGGTATTTCTAGACTGTTCTCATTCTCTCTCAGTCTGCCTCTCTGTCTCTGTCTATCTCCCCCCTCTCTCTATCTCTCTCGATATGTATACAGTGCTGGCCCGAAAAATCTATGTATCATGGGAATTACCACCAATATGAAACTTTGCTGAGTTTTACAAAATCACGGCCAAAAATACTACCACGGGTAAGATTAATATGTGGAAGCAGTAAATGTACCTGATTGTGCATGTTACTACCTTGGTTAGACTACTAGGTACGCAAAAACATGCACAACTAACTTGTTTGGAGGTTTCATGGGAGTGCAGAAAACAGTTACGGTTTTCGAAGGATATAAGTCTCGGCAAACAAACGACATGCCAAAACCACAGTGACCTGTACAGGTTATAATGTGTTCACTGAAAATATGAGACGGTAGTTTAACTTAGTGCATGCATTTAGCAAAGTGAGATAACTAAAACCCAGGACACGATTTTATAGAATTCTCCAATTCCTTGTTTACCAGAAAACGATGTTAGATTTTTTCCTTTCCACAGCACCATCGAATTTTTGCATCTCTTCAAACCATATCAAACTTATGGTTGTGAATGCTCAAATTAGCATGCTTCAAACTCTCGATGATAGCAGAAAAATTGCCGAACATGGTTGGTGAGATACAGTTTAATAGAGTTGGATAGTAGATGCATCTAGTAAATCTTACTTGCAGAGCTCCGACAGAACGAGAAAATATCTGTGGAGAATAGTGATTATGTCGGTAGGCAGAAATTGCCCCAGGTACTACAAAAGCAGGGTCGTAGCGCAGATTTTCCATCTGGTAAGATAACTAGGTTGGTAGCATGTCCGATTTCTTACAAATATTGCTAACTCGTGCAAATCATATTCTCTGGTGAAATTTAGTTGGCCTGTAGTCCATGAAAAACTGAATCAATAGAAATTAAAAGTCGATCCTCAGGGTGCATAGATTTTTCGAGTCAGCATTGTACACACACACACACACACACACACACACACACACACACACACACACACACACACACACACACCCCCCATTCTCTTTCTCTCTCTCCCTATATCTCTAAGATTCTTGCTGCCTTTGCCTCACTCTCTCTACTCTTTAACAGTGCTTTTTCACTATGTTTCCATGTTTCACTGCGGTTTCTGAGGTCCTCTCTCTCACGGGAGAAGGACGGCCAGAGCATCAACACACAATCAATGCTCGCAAATAGTTCTCTTCAACACTTCCTACTAGGAATCATAGCAAAAGTAAGACAGACCCAAGTGAGACAGGCCGTGTCATATACATGTGATTTTTGCACATTTGTGATATGCGACTGCTGCCAGCCGATTAAAAATGAAACCTCAATCGAGCCACCCTAGTTTAACCCACGGGTAAGGAGCTTGTCTTTAACGGCCAAGGTCAAGGGCTTGAGCACTGCAGCATACGCAAAGCACATGGATAGAGACTAAGTTCACCCAGGGTGCTGTGCTATACGAATGAAATATAAAAAAAATGTTAGCTACCTTAATCCGTATACCTGACTATACGACCAAAGCAGTATGAAAAACCATATGAGGTTAATGATATTGCTAACTGGGCTTACATGTTGAAGATCGTGCATTTGAAGCTCTGCCGAATATAGGAGATCCTGCCATTTACAGACCTTCATGTGAATTGACAAACAAATATTCCGAAAAGTATTTCTTAATATATACAATATAATTCATTTGTATAGCGCCATAAGAGAACTTAATCTCTACTCAGGCGCTTTACATATGCCACAGGGCCCGAGCCCATGACCAGACCTTGGTCGGTCGAGCAAGTTAACCACTGAACCAAAACAGCTCGCATGATTATGCTACATATCTATATTTTGTTGTTTCAAACAGCTACATTGATCTTATGTAGCATTCCCATTTCAATGATTGCGTTTGCAGACTAGTCGGGTGCCTCCCTCAGAAGGTCAGGCTGCTATTGAAACTTATTAAGGCTGTCCACATTCAATACAAGCAGGCCCGAAAGACCTCAGTGTAGTGCTGAGCTCTATCTTACAGCAGGAGCGATGCTCACATTCTGGATCGGTGAAGGTCACATAAGATTGTGCAGCCAAGTACTTCGACCATGCACAACGGTTTCATAGATCCGATGGATTGGCTTCTGATGGCAGATATACAGTAACGTGTTGCACTTGTCCTTTTCATCCACTAAAATTGCCTCCCTGCTGAACCTCTTTCCAGCCTCTCTGCATGCCAATAGGCAGGTGGAAAACCGCACCCAACCTCAGACTATCACCGGCCAACACAGAAGCATGTCATACACCAGCAAACGCACAAAACCAAAGTTGCGCCGCATGTCACCAGACTAATTTATGCTTACCTTTTTGATTAGCTTTTTAGCTTCGTAACTGAGGTAGGGCGGAAGGATGACTTTAGCTTTCACTATCTGGAATTAAAAATGACATTACAACGTCTCTGTATGTAGGGCTACAGCACAGTGTGTGCCAAGTCGCTGAACGTCGAGGATTTATAGGTAAAGCTATTAATCCACAGCACTGGTGTCTAATCCAGCCTCAGGAGCAACGCCGGAAAGCAGGGTGCTTTCATGAAATCCGAAACACAGTGAGCTGACGATAATGCAATTACGTGAGGTGATAACCTTACTTAGGAGAGGGCTAAGTGTGCAGAATCTCCCAATTCCGTGTCAACGGATGGTATTTATGCATGCTGAGTACACGGAATGCACCGATATCTCATCAAGGCAACCATCGTATGTGTTTGAACGAGTCTTGCCAAACTTGTAGCTTTAAGGCTTATATTTGGAAGGTTCGGAGTGATCAATGAAGAACTCGACGCATGGCCGGGTATCATGCTCTGTGCTGTACACTCGACAGGGGCCTACATTACCGCAGTAGCCATAAAGTTGCCAAGTTATCCCCAAGCAGGTACAGAAAATCTGTTTTATTTGGAGACCTTCTGCAAGGCTGTGACAGCAGGAAGCTAATTGATTCGATGACCAGCGGTACCAGCACAGTCTGTACAAGTTTCCAAACAGCTCACGAACCGGTAGGCAATGAGGCGATTGAACTAGGCTAATTTATCTTCACGACAGGACTAAATTGAAATTCGAGGCCAGCGCACACACAAACTAAAGCGATCGTCGAGCTCACTGCCGAGAATGCATGCTCATAGCCACACGATTTAAAGAGATGCCAGACAGACAAGGGCAAAGCCTTGTGGGCAGGACCTCTGTCCTGTTTGAAAATGTATCTCCGTCTGTAACTCCACAAAGCCATAAAGACTATGTGGGTGTTACGAAGGAGAGTTTTGTATAGCGAACGCACAGCCTAAGCGGCTTTCGGTACGAATTCAGTAGCCAACAGACTTCGTCTCACGCAACAAAGAGAATGTGGGAAGCATAGCAGAGCAGGGAGAGCAGTTGAGGTAGTGAGTAGTATGAAAGTAGCAGCTCAGGACCGTTGAAAAAGATAAGCCATAGTCGGTAGCAGGAGAATAGTTTGTCGTTGCGTAAGAATTGTGGAAGCGAGTTCCACAGTCTAGGACCTGCAGAGCTAAAGTTTCTGTCGCCAACGGTCTTTAAATGGAGGAATGGAACAGCTAATTTATTGAAAAGCATCGGGCATCTGCAAGAGGCCCGAATAGCACTAAATTCACCGATGCAGCCGCAAGGCACGACTGCTGGCTTGTCTTCTGTTTCATCAACCAAAAGCTCATCTATATATGCAGATCGATCGATCCCCCTGCTGCTGCTGCAAAGAGAGACCACAGCTGGCAAACCAGGACGATTGCTGCCAGTGGCACTGGATCTCAGAATGTCAAACAAAAGGAAGCGGTGCGGGTTGGTGGGAGTGGTGGTGGTGGCCACAGTGAAGGGTAGGTAGGCCGAAACCAAGGTGCGCTGCTCTCACCCTAATCCAAGGGAATGTAGGAACAGACGAGCATAAACAAAACAGCAAAACTGCATGCTCAATTCGTGCTTTTCACTTATATATGCTTGGAAGGAGCCAGCTCCCATGTGCGAGCAATATTTCGGAGCAGGCACAGGCATACCGCAGTGGAGAGCTATGACAAAAACCAACGCGAAACAAACGAAGGATGAGTGCAGCAAAGAAATGGCCACAGCACACAAACGATTAGCAAGAACAGGAGGTGCTACCCTGAAGGGATGCACTAGATGGCCAAGCCTTCTTAATTAACGATGCTTGCTTGCGCAAAATCCAGTGAAACAAGTTGAACGATGCACGCTCATGTATTGCCTGCTCAGCCTCGTCGGCAAAGCCTGTTCAACCTCAACGGCAACGTAGGTGCACCATGCATTTCTTGCCATGGACACAAAGCTTCCAGTCAGGATGACACAGAATCATAAAAAAGCTCTAACTGTGCAGTGAAGGATTGCATCATCTCCAACACCCCCAGTGCTCTCAAGCCATGCAGGATATTCCACATTTTTGCGCACGCAGGGCAACCGGATTCCTTTGGTGGCAGCAGGCAGATGACAAGGCCGGCATCTGCTGCTGCTGCACTTCGGCTGAGCGCACGTCTTGCCCCCCCCCCAAGCGAGACAGTTTGCCGGCACAAACGAGGGCAGCGCTTTGGCTGCGAACCCTGGAGAGTCAGCCTGAAGGGCCTCGGAGCAGCAGCCTGACAGGTGGGAATCCGAATAAAATACTGGAGCAAGCCCAGAGAGGTTTCAGGATGCTGGCGCTATGCCAGCCCCTGGCCTGCAGGGGGAGCAGGCCCCAACATTACCCACCCACGGATGCATTGCTGGCATGGGAGAGGTTGCGTGTCGTCGGCACCAGGACGGCGAGGCTCCGCCGCGGTCACAAGCAGACTGCAGCTTCAGTCTCGAAAACTGCGGTCGGCCTAGCTCAGGATAGGCGAGGGGGTAGGAGTGGTTGTGCTGATGGAAGCACGAACGTTCACTACACGACCAGAGTCGCTAGGTGAGACTTTCTTGTCAAAACAGCAGATGCAGTCTGGGGTGCCGTCAGAGACAGCAGGCAGGGCAGGCCTGTTCCGAGGTGAGTGGGCTGGCCGAGGGTAGCAGGTCTGCTTTGAGAGTAGTAGAAGCAGAAGAAGAAGCAGCGGCAGCAGCTGCTGCAGAAGTGCCGGCTGCCAGCAGATATCAGATTAGGGCAGCGTAATTTGCAGCAGGTGTGCAGCCCAGCTGGCAATTTTTGGTCGACTGGTGGCGCCAGGAGAGAGAGAGAGAGGGGAGAGGGAGGGAGTGAAAGAGAGAGAGAGAGAGGGAGGGAGTGAAAGAGAGAGAGAGAGAGAGAGGGAGAGAGGGGAGAGGGAGGGAGTGAAAGAGAGAGAGAGAGAGAGAGAGGGAGGGAGAGAGAGAGAGAGAGAGAGAGAGAGAGAGAGAGAGAGAGAGAGAGAGAGAGAGAGAGAGAGAGAGAGAGAGCAAAATACCTTTTCCAAGGTCTTCTTTCGGTTCTCGTCGGAGAAGGGAGGCTGCAACAAAACAGCAGCAACGATGGCACCTGGCAACGATGGCACCCTGGCATGAGCTCACGGCAGTGGCAGCAGCCGGCTGAGCAGCCAGAGAAGCTGGCAGTCGGCTGCAGCGAGCGCTGCGAGTCGCGCCGGCGGCAGCCAAGCGTACGCTTACGCAGGGGCAGCTCGGATGGCTGCTTTGCAGCAAGCCAGTCGAGCATTGCTGAGGCAGTCACGCAGCTTTAATTGAGATTTAATTTGCTTTCGGGCGGCTCGACTTTCAGGACCGGCAGCTTGCACAATTGCCATCGATTTCGGTACTGGCTAGATCTCGCTGCCCAAGCAAGCGAAACTGAACTAATGCCTGGCGGCATCCACAGGTCAGGAGGAGCTGGGACACAAGCTTCCCGGGCGGAGAAATGGATGATAAGCCGAGGATTTGCCGGTGCAAGGCAGCCTTCCACAAGCTGCATACTTACAGCGCCAGTAAGCATGTCATACATGAGTGCGCCAAGGCTCCACCAGTCCACTGCCTTGCCATGCCCACTGCGCATGAGGATCTCCGGTGCCCTGCAGGCAGCAGCAGGTAGCAGCAGCGCTGGCATTGTAGCACAAGCAGCAGGGGTACCAGTGCTGCATCGCATGTCATGCAAGCATAGGTACGCAGCACCAGCAGATCAAGGGGGGGGGAAGGACGACACCGAAGAAGCTGCGGATTAACCGTGGCAGCAAGCAACACAATGACGTAAAACTGCTGAGACCAGTCACAACCTACGTACCCCCTTCCAAGCCTTCCCAGCTCACAGTCCAAGACTTGCAACCGTGCTCACAATTTTCTCTATGAAACGTAGTACACTCATCGGCATGAGCACCACATGCTTGCCCGATGAAGGACGAACCTTACCATGCCACCATAAGAGCGCACAGCAGGTTTAACATAGATATAGCACAGTTGCATAAACCTACTGCCTGAATGTATCCAATAGAAATTACTTGTCATTTTCATTTGTCACTGTTCACAGCCAGGGCACATTGCAACGATGCGAGGTTCCAGTGCCGGTCTTGCTGAAGCACCATTCAGACTGCTTTCTCTGCATCCCTTGAGTCAAACGAACACCAGATCAACCACGTGCCTCAGATTGCCAGAAAATCAACTGAAATCCACCAACACCGATAGAATTCGAATTTTGGTTCCCTCCCAACGCCAGTATCCAAAATCTGCAAAGCCAGCCAATGGGCCACAAGACCTAAAGTACAGGCTTTTTTTAAGCTCTCAGGCAGTGAGTGAGCTACCCACGCAGGCACCACAAACCCCACCTTCGACATCCGGTGACAGCTTTTGGTTAGAATGGGCTGGGGCACACGACCAGTGGCTACATGTTAACTAATGGCAAGTACAAGGACCCACATTGAGAAAGTAGAATTTCAGTAACAGCGTGTAATCTACCCACAGCTCGGGCTTAGGTGCAGCGAGGTGAGGAGGGGTGGAGTGGGGGTGGGGTGAAGGTATAAGCCCTGTCCCCCCCCATGGAGTGCCTGGTTGCAAGCACTAGTTCCACTGCCTCAAGGCCCATGAAGACCTTTACCCCTGATGCCTATGCATTCAAGGGACCGGCAAAAAGCTCACCTTCCCACCAAGAGACTATGACTCGAAGAGAAGCCTTACATAGAGCAAGCAAGCAAGCAAGCAAGCAAGCAAGCAAGCAAGCAAGCACGCATGGCCAGGTGAATGCCGGACATACCTGGCCATTAAACAATTATCAATAAACTAATGACTCAATTACAAAGACAAAATGAACCCTACGACTGCCTATACACTGGTTTCGAGGCAGAGAATACTTATGCAAATACGAGATGACCAGTGCACACATAAAGACGTTTTTCTGAGTTACGGTTTCCTGATTCAGCAAGGGCACTCGGGAAACAGCAATAGCTACAAAGCCCAATATGTGGTTCTACTAGGCCAGGGAGCCATCCTGATCCCTTCTGGTCACTCACCCAGCTGGTACAGGCTCTGACCTTGAGGAATGATCCACCTGTATGTGCTTGGTCATTATCGGTCTATGACCGTGATCAGGGGGTGTTGTGACGTCAGTTGGAAGTGAGTTCCAGCTTTTGGAAGCATGTGCACTGAAAGCATGGTCTCCAAAGGTTGTGAGGTTCGTTCGAGGCAGAGCTAAGCAAGCCGAGTAAGAAAAGCAGATGGCACGATGCCTAGGCTGGTTTGGGAGCAGTTCTGATAGGTAGGCCGGAGTCAGAGACTAAAGGGGCGTAAAATTGAGTGACAGAATCTTGGAAGTTCATTTGCTGCTTGACTGGGTGCCACTGTATTTATCATGCTTTATCTTCACAGCATATGTAGTGCCTAGAAAGAGATTCAGTTCTCTGCGAGTGCTCAACAAACGTATTATTATTACTATTATTGTTTAACGTGAATAGAAATATGTGTCACAATATACATGGTGAACTGAAAAAGTGGGGAAGCGGTAGATCAACAGCAGAAAGATCACGAATTGCTGCTCTTGGTAACAATGAGCAGTTCAGGTTTGAGGTCGCTTGTGTGCTGTCAGCTGAGTCATTTGGTGCAGTATGAGTGCAGCAGAACTATACTAGCTCAGAACACAGTCGATCGTGCTTACCAGACCTTGGCAGTATATTGGTACCCCAACAAGTGAGCAGCCAACCTCGGTTCTCTGCCGGTCTCCTGACATGATTCCCATTTTATCTTGGTGGCATCGTGTTTCTTTTATGAGCTGAGATTAGCAAGTGAAGCTATCATTCATGTAGCCGGCACATACATGGATGCCTAGTAATAGGTTATCGATAACCAATCGACATACTTCTTTCCAGCATATGTTAAGTTCCTAAAGGTGATTTATTCTCCTAGGGTGCAATATCAATGCTTTATTATTGCTGTTATTGGTATACTTTTTCCTGCAGTTTTAGGGAGCGATACTATTCCAACTTAGTGTAAGGATCGTACCTGGGAGACTACGACCTGGAGCAAACTTTTAAGCAGCAAAAATAAGATAGAACAGCATCATTGTTATTATTATTTGTAAAATTCTCTACATGGTTTCAGGAAGCTATACTACTACGACTGAGTGTAAGGATCATAGGGGGGCTGCGACCCGGCAAACTTGTAAGTAGCACAGCTAAGATAACCCAGCTGTCAACAGGCTGCCGTGTGAGGGCCAACCCAACGTGCCGACAGGTTACTAGTTTTGAAGTGCACCGTCGTACGGTGAAGCAGCGATGCGCTGCTTCAAGCAAAATTGTTGAAAAACACATTTTACCTCCACGTAAGGTAATAAATTGTTTTTCCACAGGCTAACCTAGTACTGTGGTGCACACACACCCACCCCGTGACAACTAATTATCGACTCATTCGAGAAAAGGAACAGAACAACAGTTTAGCAAAATTGCTTAATAAGAACCAAGTAATTCACACCTTTAGCTCTTTGGACCTTTATGGAACAGCAATCTGACTGCCTTTGACGCAACCTCTCAACTTCAACTTCAGCTGACGACCGACTGTATCCATCTAAGCCGGTTCTGCTTTATACAATGCTTTATACCCTGCTCTAGTTAACTAAAGGTCACAGGCAAGCCCAACAGGCCCAAACTCGAAACTTGTGGCCTGCTAAATCTTCACACATCAGTCTCTCTCTCACTCTCTCTCCCCCTCCCTCTCTGCCTGTCAGCTTGACTCTCAGTATCTACTGCTCTCCTTTTTCTCTGCCTGTATCCCAGTCTCTGACTAGATAGTGCTCATCCTTTGCAGCCCTCCTGAGCTGCTACTTCCACGCTACACACTAGCTCAACTGCTCTCCAGACTCTGCTATGCTTCCCACTTTCTCTTTGTTATGTGAGATGAAGTCTGTTGGCTACCGAATGCGTACCGAAAGCCGCTTAGGCTGTGAGTGCGCTATACAAAACTCTCCTGCATAACACCCACATAGTCTTTGTGGAGTTACAGACGGAGAAACATGACATTACATTATCTAGTCCTAGCACCACTTTCAAGAAGTTACAAATCCATTGCCAGTGGTGCAGAATTACAAGCAACTCTGGGTGCTTTCTAGGCTGCATCAACAGCTCTCACACTTAATTACAGGTGATACAAGTGCCAGCTTACTAAAAAACATGGCGAGCACCATTATATTGCTGCTAGAACTGAAGAATATCGTAGGACTAATAGGATCCCAAACGCATGCAAATACATAAACGTGCACGTTTGACCTTGAGCAGGTTTCTGGGTTACAAACAGGACTGAGTCAGTGGCAGTTGCCACAAGCAAGAAATCTTATTCATGCACAACGTGAACAAGAGCAGACAACGTACTGAAGACGATCTAAAATCTAAAAGCAACCTGACGTTCTGTCAGGATCTAAGCACTTAGTCTCTATACAAAAGTGATACACATATGACAATATATATATATATATATATATATATATATTTATTTATTTATATATTTATGCATGGATCGATAGTGGTAAATGTTGCACACTCAAGGCCTAGCCAACTACCGTTGTTGCAGAAGCAAACTATTTCAGCTTCACTAGACAAGCAGCATGCACAGGAAACAACAAGCACATAACATGTAAAGCCAAATGATAGGCAAGGTACCTACATGTACTCGATTGTCCCACAGAATGTATGAGTCACTGATTCATCGTGGTCAGCTTCTTTCGACAAACCAAAGTCGGTCAACTTCACATGGCCTGCAGAGACAAGCACGTGGCGATCGATGCAGATGCGCTGCCAGTGAACTGCAAGCCTAGCCTGCAGTATCAATGGTGGCGGCAGCAACAGCAGCAGAAGTTGTGGCAGCATCAGGCTCAGGATCGAGAGCGGGAACAGCAGGAACAAGAGCAGCAGGATCAGGGGCAGGAGGAGCACGAGGAGCAGGAGAAGTTGAAGCAGGAGTGGCTAGAGGCAGAGCAAGTGCACCAGGAGCCGGGGCAGCAGTGCCAGCAGCCGAGGCCCGGCGGTAAGCAACAAGTGCGTAAATCGTGGTGCAAAACTGGCAGGTCCAGATTCTGCTCGGATTCAGTCAGTGCTGTAGAGAGCACGAACGAGCTTGCCAGAACACCCATTCACCACTTGTCATGCTCGGTGAGCGAGCTACTGCAAATCAATACCAGCAGAAAGCATGACTTTCATACAGCAGAGAGCACACATTTTTCAAGATAAAGAGTGAGCAAGATGCGGGCAGAGGCACTGAAGCCGTCTCTCGCCATTTTAAGCACCTTTCGACGTCAGCAGTATGTTTTCTGGCTTCAAGTCTCTGTAGATGATGCCGTGCTTATGGAGATGCTCGAGAGCCAGCGTTATCTCAGCCAAATAGAAGCTGTGCACAAGAAAAGAGCAGCCCATTAACGACGGTGCAATTGTACATAAACAGATGAAACAAGTTGCTCGGTCAAGTCTAAAAAAGCACCCAGACCTTATGACCGATCACTTTGACCTAGCTCGGTCGTCTGCCACGGTTTACAGATAGATGCAATCATCAAGTGAGTCCGCAAGGAGAAAGGCACGAGCATAAACATAGCACCTCAGCAACCTAACTGGCACTGCAGTCAGCAGCTAATAGGTCGGTGCATTCGCTCACGGTACGGCTGGCTACGCACCAAGCTGTGTCTTCCATAAATATGCCTTCGCGCTCCAGCTGCATAAAGAGTTCGCCTCCTGGTAAGTACTCCATGATGAGATACAATTTTCCACCCGTTTGAAAAGCATACACGAGATCGACTATGAAAGGGTTCTGTAAAAAAAGAGAGCATTGTAAAGCATTGCACTAGATTTTTAAAGTTTCTGCTGCACTTTGGGCACGTGAAGGTATACGTTGTCATTAACTACATGCACACATCCAGAAGCATTGCTAGCTGCACATGTGGTCGTATGGAAAGGCTTGATGAACGCCTCGGCTCGAAGCTGGAGCCGTGCTCAGCACGGTGAGCGCCAGCTCTGGTCCCTTGGTGCAGCTTTCACATGCACCCTGACACAGTTGGGCTTGCCGAAATGAGTGCACAGCAGTAGCAACCCAGTGACCAAACAACCGGACAAATACCCTAACTGCACAAGCTGACACCCGTGCCACATTTAGCTCTTGCAAGATAAGACTAAGAATAAGTGTCGAATCTCGATCAGCGTATCATACGGCTATCTTTGAGGGCTTGAATGGCTATCGGAGCCCTGAGGGCAATCTGTGGCGGCTAACATCGTCGGCCACCCTACCGTTCATCTTCTCGGCAGGCCGTTCCTAGAAATGAACCAATGACCTGCCAAGTGTCAGCCTTCCGGGCAAGGGGCCCCGATCCACAAGCAGTGCAGCAACAGGCCTTGCAGGCATAATATTATGCCACGGACGGCTTTGTTTCGTAGTACTGCGATATGAAGGCAGTGCAGGCCAGCATGTGAGTTACTTGGAAACCGAGACCAGCTGAGTGTCTGGGTTGGCTCGAGTGAAGATTTGTCGGTTGAACAGACATTCTAACACTTGGCCACCAACCGGTGCTTACTTGGTGGCTTTCTTGGTGCACACGGACCATCGGAGGCACTTGTGGTAGGGCATCACAGGGTGCATGCACAATCCTCGACTGCCAAAATACCAGCGGCACAAAGAAGTAAAGGTGCAGACCTTATGCTAAAGCTTTGATCTGATCAGCAAGTGAGCAGCATCAGCTGCATGACTGGTAATCCAGATTGCACCAATATATCTGAATACTGGCCAGATTGCTTTAGTACTTTCTTAGCCCGCCTCATCTAAGGGAGGCGTGGAGAGCTCGGAATTTCTAAACAATCAAGGATCTCAGTGTGCCAGCCCATAGGTAGGGCTAGCAGCCAACGCAAACGAACAGACTGTAGAACATGGCATAGCTTGCCTGTGTGGCAATTGAGCAGCTGCAGCACATAAATAGGCTCCAGCACAGGTGGCACATAATAGGCTTCATTCAGTCATCTACAAGCATAACAGTAACACGAATTAGCCGTCCTGAGGCAATCGCCTTGTCACGGAGGGTGCCAGTGGGGGGGGGCTACGTTTGAGTCAAGAGAAAGACAGAAACTGAGAGTGACAGACAGAGGCATACCAGAGACTGGGACAGAGGCGGACATTAAGATAAAGACCGAGATAGACGAACAGATAGACAGTTTAGAGAAGAGGCACAAGCAAGTTACCACTCTGAACTTGTGAAATCTGTTCATAGGGGCGATGTCCTAGCAGTACGATATAGTTTGCTCTGAAAGCATTCCACAGACAATTATCTAATAAATGTGCTGCCCGATAACCCGAATAACATGAACATGCAGCCAAATTCAGCACTACTTAACCTGAAACATCACGACCCCTCGACATTAATCATTTGAAGAGAAGATACAACTGGCAAGATCAAGGGTAGCTAATAAATGGTGACAATCATTTACATGCTATAGTTTTAATAATATTTCTAGTAACAATCGAATCGTCTTATTGAGCAGGCTTCACTGTCCTAATATTCAGTTTAGCCAAAGTAAAAGCCACTATCTGACACAGATGGTAATGAAGGTGCAACACTGACTGTTCTGAGGAGCCACTAAAGGTCACCACAAGGAGTGGTCAACTGGTGATTCCCCAGGTTTTCACGCAAAAATAAAGAAGGCGTGGACCTCTATCCACATGCAGCAGAATATTATACCACCAACATAGTGCGACTTTTCCCAAATTACAAACCTGCTGGTGGGCGGGGTACTTAGCTGAAGATATGAAGTGGCACCAAAGATTGCATGCTCTGGAGCAGCAATGCAAAAGCTTGAGTTTTAACGAAAACTTGTAGTACAGTATAGCACAGCACAGACTGCCAGATATAAAAGCAAGCTTCTAACGAATGCATCAAGTCACCTTCCCCTCACTGAAAAGAACCATAACTTAGTGTTGGCATGTTGTCTGCTAGCACACTATGTTGCTTACAGTTGGTCCACAACTCTTACAGCAAGAAGTGTTTGTTGTAAGCCGAGCTGGTTTGGTCCAGCGGTTAAAGTGCTCGCCCTGACCAAGGTCTGGCTGAAGTCGTGGGCTCAAGCCCGGAGGCATATGTGAAGCACCTGAATAGAGATTAAGTTCTCTTGGGGTGCTATACAAATGAATTATATTTAATTACATATTCTAAAATAGCCATACTACACCACTTCTTAATGACCTTCTCTGGCTCCCCATTAAGTAGAGCATCGACTGCAAGGATCTGTCGCACACTTCCAGGTCCTGTTGTTCTCCCACCTCTTACCTACCTATCAGAAATAGTTCCTATTCAGGCTTTGCACTCGGTCTCAAGTCATGTAGATGTGCCTCCTCTAACCAACCTCAAAACCTTTGAGACCACGCCTTTTTTTCGCATGTTCCCAAAGCCTGGAAATAATTACCAATATATGTCCATCCATGGACCGTCATGTCACACTCACGTCTAAGGCAGCAGAAACCTCGAGGAATAACAGTGCCTCCGACGGAAACTGTCACATGTCAGGTGCTGACAAACACTCACGGCAAATCTCCAGGCAGTTTGCAACTACAGAGAGAGGCAACGCATCAGCCTTCTTGTGGAAGCAGCTGATTTCCACTGTGGCAGCTGACAGTGCTATGGGCAGCTTCTTATCCGTACAATTTAAACTTGCGCACTTCTGTTGCAAGTCCGGGTGTAAAAACAGTCACCAGTACTTAAAAGGTGCTGCCGAGTTAAGGGTTATTCCTTGAAGGGCAGTTGCCTCATGCACCAGAGCTCTCCACCGACTCCGAGCAACAGCGAACGAGCTGAGAACAAGAGAACGGTTGCTGCGTCAGCTCGTTTAGCTTGTTGTCGAGAGTGATCTTTGCCTCGGTCTCTTTGCTCGGCAGGGCCCTTCGGGCTGCTGCATTGGCTGTCCCTGTCAGTGCACCAGCATTCCCCGTGCGACTGTTGTGAGAATTCGGTTGCGTTGAGCGACACTACTGGAACTGTCGGCGTGCCCCGAATCAAAAGCACGGATACAGTATTTCCATCTGACTGAAGGCACTGCTGTGACTGCCCCAGCACAGCGGGGAGTTACTAAGTTCAACTTTATTGCCGACCAGCAAGACGAGCTATTGATAGGCAAGGAGCCATAAACAGGCATCGACGAGGCAGCTGCAGCATAGCATAGCCGTGAATTATTTGTATGACTGGTGTGCATATAAAATGCAGGCTGCACTGTTAAAGGCTAACTAGGCACGCACTGTCACTTCCTTTGCATGCGGTTATTTGAACCTCTAGAACAAAGGTTCTTCTTGGAGATCAGGTTAAGCGAGCAGGTTAAGAGTGCCGGTTAAAAGAGCAGAGTCCTCTAGCGATTGGCAGTGAGCGCTTCAAAGAGAGCAGGAGCATGCCCAGATAACCTCTCATTGAAAGTGCAGCAGCAGCAGAACGAAGCATGACAGACGCAAGGCCATTCGGATGCCACACGACAGACGCCATCGAGGTCATTCGACAAAAGAGTGCGCAGAAGGCAAGCACGAGCCTGCGCACCGGAGGGGAAGGGGATGAACTGTCCGACTCACCGAAATAAGTGTGAGTGCAACGTCGGCAGCACTAACCTGCCGACCGGCAGGAAGAAAACAACCGTTCATTAAGTGAACCACTGCTGCCTCGGGAGGAAGGACGATATAAAGGAAAGCCATAACAAAGTCGTGTTCCAGAGCAGCAGCTACTTGCAAAGAAAATAGAGAACGAAATGAAAAAGTAGATAATAACATGCTACCCATGACCAAAACAGTGCTACAAGAAATAGAAAATTAAAGGATGAATCGCTCGATCAGAAAGAAAGACCTTAAAGATGATCTCCTTTCTTCGAGGACTTTGACTTTGAGGGTGGGTTGGAGGTAAGCGCCGGAAGAGGCCAGCAGCAGCAGCAGTCTTATAGAACAAGGCTTGCTAGAAGCAGGGAAAGACAATTGCTTGGCACCCAATGTGTGGCCCTGTCCTACCTAGGCCCGGCCAGATAAATAGCACATGGTCAGACAGCATAACACGAATCTAGGCCCTACATAGCACAAATGCTCTACGTCGTCGGGCTTTGCTTGAGCAAAGCCGTAGAATGAATCCTGCGCCACCAGTCAAGAGAGTTACTGGAGTAGACGGCATACCTGATAACGGGGCATTGTAAGCACTCTCTCACACAGTCGGCTAAGGAACCAAGGAGCCTGGTCACGACAAGGGGTAACTGGGAGTACAAGGGTCAAAGAACACGAATTTGGAGAGAAAAGCAAACCGTCAAGGCACTCTGCCACTCCGTGGAAACTCGGGTAGGGTCCGAGGTTGGTAGGAAGACAACTTGGGAAAGAGAGAAGAATCCATTAGGCTCCACCTAGCAGCAAGGGAAAGCACGCCAAGATGCTTTGGCAAGCCACGTCTCCGACATATGAGCGAGCTGGTTGCCTTGGAGGCCATTTCTTCCCCGCCACTGGCATAGCAGCAAACAACAGGGTGAACCACTCGGGCCTGCTCGGACGGCTGGCTACTGGGCGAGGTACTAGTCCCCGAAGAAGCAGCAGCAGCAGCGACCGTCGTTAAAGCAAGAAAGAGGTCCACCAAAAGTGCCGACGTGCACCGGGCTCACTGCTAGAGGCAGTTACCCGGCGTTTCAAGACGGCTGCCCGCGGAAATCCAGGGATAGCGGAAGAATGTCAGCGGAAGATACCGGCACGGCGAAGCCGTGCGGTGCCGAGTGGCAGGCCGCAAGGCGCAGTAGCCGCAGCTCGCCACCAACACTCGGTGATTAGCAGGCGGCGTGCGCAAAGCCTTGAATATTATTATTATTGATATTAATATTAATAATTGCACCGACGCATAGTGAAGCACAAAGGTGCCAAAGGTGCAATGGACAAGATTCGCCGGCTCACACCCACCTTCAAGCATTCCAGTATGGACCGCTCGGTTTTCGTGTGGTCCGTGTCTTTTTGATTTCTAATGATGGATGCCTAAAGAAAGACACTGGCAAGCTTGCAACAAGCTAAAGCAAGTCCTGCTTCGCTCAGCGTGAGCGCATGAAGTGCGGTCTGTCGACAGCGCGACAAGATTACATCTAGCACCTCTTCGATCACGAATAGAAAACTCATTGATGGGCAGGATTAGGGGTAGGTCCGATTTGAATGACTTGTAGTCAGCACACGGCCATGCTGACGAAGGCTTCTAACACAGATCTATAGCTTATGGCAATCAAATGTACCAAACTCTTCCAACCGTGCACAGCACTAAAGACGAAGCAGGAAGTTCACTAGCAATGGAACTACTGTGGCAAGAGAAAGAGGCGTATCAAACTATGAATAGCCACGTTTACACAGCCGATAGTAAAAAGCGGAGCGCTCTACTAGGCTTGCCTCAGCTGATAAATGAAGGCATGAGCCGAGGATGGAGCTGAGAGCAAGTAAATGAAATGTTAACATAACTGGATAGTCACAAAATTAAATCGGGCAATGCAATCACAAAATAGAACCACGCTAGCGACACCTCAGTCGATGCATTAGGCCTTTTTTCACATGGCCGAAGCAGAAAGAGATAAGTCGATTGCACGAGCACTTGAACAAGCACTTTTGGTTTACTAATGACCAATGTTGACATAGATCAGGCATGTAGCCAAACGAAAGCAGAAAAAGACACCAGTTGGGTACAGGGTACTGATCGCGAGTCTTTGTGGCTGGTGGCATCACGTGGCAAGGCAACATTTGGGCACATGCTGCTTAAATTGCTTTCAGGTCCAGATAGCAAAGGCTAGGCAACCAGCTTGTAGCTTATGCCACAATTACATTGCTTATCCTGCGATGAAGGATGAGAGTTTCAGGACTACCTCCATTTTATGTTATCACATAATTCATGCTGATGGGCCTGCATCTTATTCGATGCCGAATCTGGTTACTACTGCGTGAAAGCAACGACCACCTCAGCTGACCCGAGTTATGACAATTCTAGCAGTGACATCACTATACAGGGGCTTAATTCCGTGTGGCTTAAAGGCCCATATATGGCCACGTGACCATGCAGCAAAGCACAGATTTAGTGAAACAGCTTGTACAATTACTTTGCAGCGCTAACATACATAGATACATGTCACACCGCCTAAACATAAACAGCAAACGTATACGATTCAAGGCATGAACCAAAACCTGGCCGAGACTAGACCGAATAGACGAGCCACGAGGCAAAGTCATGCTTGCACTATCCTCAGTCTCACGGTCTCACTGCCGAGCTCTAGCAAGTGAAGCATATAACAATAATAATACATTTGATATAGCACCCTAAGAGAAGTCAATCTCTTTCTACACACTTTACACCTGCTGCAAAGTAAACACAATGGATTGATTAGTGGTAACATGCTCAATAAACAATAATAACAACATGGTTAGGGGTGACATGCACAGGGTCAGCATGCAAGTGTGGTTAGTGTCAGCATGCATAAGCACAAAAAGGATGGATCGCACGGACCCACTAAATGCTGTGATAAATAGGTGCGTTTTTAGTTTCTTTTAAAATGTGGCCAAGTTAGATGTCGTAACACAAGTCGGGAGTGAGTTCCAGGCTTTGGGAACATACGAACTAAAGACACGGTCTCCAAAGGATTTGAGATTTGTACGAGGTATGGGTAAACAGATTCCGAAAAGCAGGTGGAACGATGCTTAGCCTGGTGGGGAGTAGATCTTATAGGTAGGCTAGAGCCAAAGAATGAAGGAACCTAAAAGTGAGTGACAAAACCTTGCAGCCGATGCATTGATTGACTGGTAGCCAGTGCAGGTCGGCGAGAAGTGGTGTGATGTGGAAACTGTGACGTTCACGATAGACAAGCCTAGCTGCAGAGTTTTGCACCAGCTGTAAGTGCCTGGGTGCACAGGCCGGTAGACCAGCAAGTAGTGAGCTACGACCTGGTGGGTGAGGGGACCACGTTGTAATTCTGGCTGCACCACACAATGGAGAACCTCTTCTAGTCAGAGCCTTCGAAAGCATATACAAGCCGGAAGATAATGATGATTAGTACCGCTCTCACCATCCAGATGCCATGGTCCACTCTTGTCATTGGCTTAGGCCATCAACTGAAAGATCCTGCAGCTACCTGGTCATTATTTAAGTCAGCTGTTCGAAAGTTAAGCCAGTTAAATATTGCAACCATTGGCCACAACTGTCAGTGACAGCTAAATGCTAAACAGCACATCAAGGGGTCTGCTAAAGCTGATAGTGAATTATACTAACAAACGGCAAAACAGGCAGCATGGCTATTGGTGTCAGTGTATTCCCACGTTTTGGTTCTGCAAATTACCGCTCATGGTAACTTCACAGATAAACACACAAGCTGCAGATATAGGAGCAGTTCAGTAGCATCGTAGACAGTAATAAAGCCAGAATCCCGAAAGGCACTAAAGCTGTCTAAGTCACATTGCAGCCTAATTAACTTTTGCAACCCGGTGAAGACTATACTCACCTTCTTTAGCACCTTCATTGCAAAAACCCTGTCTTTGTCTGAACCGGAAACTTTTCGAACTTGAAAGACCTACAAAAAGCACACCAGCTTTCTGTCATATGCCAGGTGCTGGATAGAGAAAACAGCAAGGATAACTGTCACTTATATTGAAAGGGGAGTCTTAAAGAGATACTTCCTTCTGCCTCTTCCAACTTCAAACGTTCGTGCAGAAGGCATGCATGCATGTGTGTGGGCAGGCTACATGCGCATAGGCCGGGGGTTGGGGTGGCCTGGGCACACACACGCACACGCACACACACACACACACACACACACACACACACACACACACACACACACACACACACACACACAGCGAGCACAAACACGCGCACACGTGCGAGCACATGCACACAGACACACGCAGAGGCATACACACACACACACACACACACACACACACACACACACACACACACACACACACACACACACGAGCGAGCACAAACACGCGCACACGTGCGAGCACATGCACACAGACACACGCAGAGGCATACACACACACACACACACACACACACACACACACACACACACACACACACACACACACACACACACACACACACACACACACACACACACAAGGCAGCATGCACTGGCATGCACAAATAGGCAGGCAAGACGGGCATGCCTGCACACTTAGGCACTCTCCCTTTGTCTCTCATCTCTCTACGGCAGTCTCCAGCCGCAAACGTGGCCAGAGCAAAGTCAGCTTGATAAGATGCACCCAAAAGTGGATAGCAAGAACAAGTGGAGACAAGTGGAGAGTATCTAGGCAGGGAGTTCAGCTCAACGTGTATGATTTAGCAGCCGGGTGCAAATGAAAGCCTTGTTAAACATTGATTTGATCCTTCAAAACTACTGCCAAAACCAGGTTTGAGGCGCACACGTAAGCAAGCTCATGGCCTTTTGAGAGATGACAGCTGCACGGTTTACGATTCCCGCTAGTAGCTAGCACCCAAGCAACTAGCCAACAGCATTTGGAACCCAGAAGGTTTGTGACAGCTACAGCTGGTTTCAATTTCAGAGATTCAAGACACGTGTACCTCTGGTCAGGGCACAATCTGGAAAAAAACAAACAGAAAAGAGGGGACATAGGCAGCATGGCCGAGTAAGAAAAGCAGGCAGTTTGCTTCTCCAGAACCGAACTCCTTGCTATGCGAACCGGGCACGGGAAGTATTCGAGAAGTCGGCCGCTGACAGCTGTATGCTGTCTTTGTCAGGCTGGTGCACTGAGGCAGATAACTAATGTTGGATCAAATGAACTAGATAGCAGCATGCATGTATTGGGAGCACAAGACAGGCATACAACATGGAAAACAGTGACAGCATACTGCAGCTAATGGCAGGCAACATGAATAATTCCATCGCTCAGAATGGCTCGTGTGTCCAAATGCTCAGCATCTAGCATGGCATGCACGGCGCTGGACAGCAAATTTAGTAACAAACAGCTTTAGCTGACAGCTTCCAGTGACAAATTAGGCCGTACAACACGCCAGCAACACCAAGTTAAGATGAAACATGACGGCAATGTTAGAATGCTTTAAACTACATGTTAGTATCATAAAAGGTTTGCATGATACTAATTCCACCTTCTAGAGAGTCATTCCAAGTACAATTAGGCTCGACGATGCAAGCACAAGTCCCAAACTTGTGCAACTACTTTAGTGCTGTTGCTTGTGCTGCTCTTTGCATTCGTGTATCTATACATGTGAGAGTGAAAATGCACTAATTGTATGAATGGGTATAACAAGAAGCAAATGTAGAAACAATCAAACAAGACAGGAGAGAAAGAGCTAATGGACAAAGATATGCACAGAGTGAATAAGTGATAAAAGACAGCAAGGGTGAGAATGAGGAGGGACAAGAGAGTCCGAAGGTAGTGGTGGAGCTCTGTCTGCATTGCAAGCACTATGGAAGCCACATAGGGTCTGCAAAACTTTATAGTTGAGGTTGTGGCTAAACCAGATAGCCTTAAGTGAGTAAATCAGTCTCGTGAAAAAGCAGCACAACAAACCAAATGTGGCCGACTGTCATCACGGTGCTACTGCAATATCCTAGTGCAGCGCTAAATATAGATGCGAGATCGATGCACACAAACAGAGAGCTCAGCCCATACTCAGTTAGCAAGCAGTGATGTTCCAACCACAGTGTGGTTCATGGAAGACGGTAACATGCTATGATACACCAACGGTCTCATGAAACCCCAGAAAGCCAGCATAGTTATTCTGATCGCGGGATTCCATTGGCTGTGCTCGACTACCAGGTATATTCAGCTTCTTGCTCAGGCAAACAGTCTCTCCAAGTACATATTTTAGATATGCTAATTGACGATAAGTTTCTAAATTGCCAGCCCAAGGCCTCGGCAGTAGGGTCGAACTTTGGACATCACCCGAGCCTTGACCCCGGGGTTAGGTGCTCCAACTTCTCGACTAGTGGTTTTGGCTGCTCATTCCTCACTACTGCCTGCAGGCAGCTTTTATTTTCCTCCAGATCTTGGGGCCGGGCTAGGACTACACAAATCAGGTTGTGGGATTTGAAGCCGTTGGGGGGAAACCATTCACGGAAGCTGCCAGCAGTCTTACACGGCTGCTAAGGCTCTGCAATCACTATATGTATAAATAAGGTTGCATTTGCTGCTATCTATTATAGATTATAAATAGTTTACCTCTCATTGGCTGCCCTACGAAGTGTTTATTGCTTCGTTTGCAGCATATTTAAAGTAACTAGAAAGACATAGTGAGTTCTCTTACGGTGATATACAGATACGTTATTAGTATTATTCTTAAGCACCTAAACCATGAGCACACAAGAGTAAGTGCTTGACGATAGAGGTCAGTGAAATAGGCAACAGTGATAAGGCCAACATAATGCTTTGCACTGGAAACAACCACAAGTGGTTGACAATGCAACAAAACGCGTCACCGAGGAAGCTTGCAAACAAAGAAATACCAGCCACATACCTTTCCATAGCCACCTCTTCCTAAAACCTTTAGTAACTGAAAATCTTTCTGGCCAACCTTCACTGCCACAGGATTTACGATTTCCTCAGATATCTCGATAGTTTCTGTGCCATTACCGCTGCAAACAATAGCGATGGGCCATGATGCCTTACGGCAATTGATTGCGATTTACAAGCTCCCAACCAACCAGAATTTGCCATCTGGTAACAAGCTGCTGTGTCTGCCAAGCAAGATGAACGTAGCAGCGACACTGACTAGGCCACTAAACACATGACAGGCTATTGATATGACAGTAGATTGCAAACAAAATGCGAGCATGCATGTGCTAATGGTTAGGCAAGAAAGACCCGCACAAGAAGTGCATCATTTATCTATTGATCAACGTAGTTGATTGAAACCCGAGCGGCTCTATTAAAACAATCCACCAGAAACCCGATATCATTAAGAGTTCGTTGGCAAACTTTAGTAGAAACGAATACACGTTAGGGTGAAGGCAGAGGTCGAAGTCGAGGCAGTCGTGACAGACGCAGAAAGCAAGCACCCGACTTTCAGTGTATACGAACTAAAGCCCAGATCACCGAAAGATTCTATTCTAGTGCCAGGAATAATGAGACGGCAGGATGCCGGTCAGAAAGCACTCTAAAAGAGCATGGAGCTAGGATGGGTTTGCTGGTACAAGTGAATGAAGTGACCTGTAGGGCTAGAGAGAGTGAGGATCTTTAAGTTGATTCCATGTTTGATAGGGATCCAGTGGAGCTCAGACAGTGGAAGTATGAAATGGCAGTTACTCCACTGACAACAGATGCAGACGAGCTGCAGAGTTTTGCAGCAGATGCAAAAGATTACAGGCGTAGGCCGGCGTCCAGAATAAATGAAATTTCTAAAATCTAGATTCAATGCCACAAACACGAAAACTAGCTAGGCTGTCGTACTCATGTCGAAGCATGCCCAAAATTTGACCATGTTTCTTAGCTAAAAGCAAGCCGACTTGACACTGGAGGCTATATGATCATCCAATGACAAGTCATTTTGAACTTCACACCCATATTATGGGTAAACGTGCCGAGACTGATTCTAAATCTTAAGTTGAGGCCTTCCAATTTTTATGTTGACAACGGGCTTGCCTATAACTCTTAGTTTGATCCTATCGCCGTTGAGTTTCAGAAAGTTAGTGGCCATCGAAGTGCAAATGTTTCAAATGCGGGCCCAAGGGAGGTGATCGGATGCTGAGAGGTTGTGAAGGGTTTAAGGATATGTAGAACTGAGTGCCATCAGCGTGTAGAAATGAAAGGCAAGATTATGATTGGCAGTGACCAGGGCTAAGAGGAAACTATTAAGAAAATAGTGTACACACGGGGTCTACACCGAATCCTGAAGTACTTGATATTTTAAGGGCTCTCCGGATGACCGATAGCCGTTTATATCTACACTCTTGACATCTGTCAATGAGGTAGGACCTAGCCCAGTTCAGCACTGTGCCATGATATCTGGACGTGTCGAAAGGCACTACAAAAGGATCCGGTGGTCAATAGTTTCAAACGCTGCTGAAAGGTCTAGAACAAGCACAAACGACCTACTCTGATCAGAGGTGCACAGCGGGTCATTCTAAACTAGCAGCACAGCAGTTGGTATGGACCGGTTAGCTCCAAATCCCGATCGGAACTTGCACACAAGATCTGATGAACTGATGTAATAAAAGTGAACCACCTGCTTCTGGCAGAACTGCCAGTGCTTTCACTAAGCAATGTAAGACTGTCTCAGCTGCGACTTTAATAACAGTAAGTGATGGTAGCTTGTATCAGGGTCAAGCGTTTAGAGCAATACCGGGTAAAGCTACAGACTTCATTGTAGAGGTGGTACACGCGGTCTCTTGTTCAGACGAGTTATGCTACTGCTAAAGTGCGTAGTCTATCGTGTCGCTTCTGCCCGGCAAGCTCAGTCTGCGGTCGTATGCTAAGCAAACAGTGAGTTTCCGCACGTATAGGGGTAGTAGCTCAGAAAGAAAATAGATCGGAAAATCCGTTAGCAACTTTTCCCGTTGTGTGATCGAAAAGAACCTAGCGAAACAAACGCCCTCCGGCCAATGTCGTGAGAACGCAGTAATAACATCTCTTACCTTTCGGCTATCTTGGGTCCGTTTCTTGCAAAATCCTCCTGTAAGAGCGGTACGAAGAATGTGAGGTTAGCGCATGCGAGGCGGACGGAAGTCGACTAAAATTTTGGATGCATGCTATTGCGAACTCTTTAGCAATCCAGCCTCGGCGTTGAGCTGCCGAGGCCACAGATCCCGGAGGAAGACTTCATATGAAGACAATCCACACAAAAGCAGTCACGTAAAATAGACAGAGCCTAGCTCTAATTGGCATGCGCGGTAGGCCGATCGAGAAGCGGCATCGCAAGCCGGAAAGCACGGCCGGCGGACGGACGTCACGCCTTGGACAGAGCAACGCCAGCGCTTTAGGTGGATATCCATCGGAAGTAAGGAAGGTAAGTTATTTATAGCTTTATCGATGCTAATGGTGGCCCAAGCACTAAGCGGGCCGCGTAAGAGTCGGGCGAGCGGCGTAGCTGAGAGACAGCTGACGAAACAGCTGGCAGCCGGAAGAGAAGGCTCTACACCCCCAAGGCCACGCAAGCCCAACTACCTCAATTTTGTTGGTGCTCCCGTCATCTAGTTTTTCATCTTGTGAGCAGCGGCGACTCTCTTGCTCATCTTGGAGCTCCAGGTCAAACACACCAGCCATCGCTCGCCGGACGTCTCTATCTGCATCACGGACCCAGCCGCCGGTCGTAAAGGAACCGGACTCCCAGCTACCAGGGCACGTGATCGCATAGGATCCGCCTACTCCTATCCCAGCGGCCACCGCCCACCCGTAGGGCTGCGTGATGGCGCCTCTCCTGTTAAGCCGCGCGGGAAACCTCATCAGACTAATGCGGAGTGACCGTCAACCAAACAGGGATGCCACCAGCACGCCTCACTCTCAACGGTCAACTAACGTAATTTGTATGTTCCAGTTACATTCGCATAGCGGAGCCTTCGACTGGTTTGGTCAGCCGAAACCGAATACGAAGAGTTAAACCGCTAATAAAACGGAAGCAATAAAAACTGCTGCGTGTCATTCAGCAGGTAGGGATGTTGAATTTCGAAACGAGATGCTCCAGCTTGGATATTTTTATTGCTCTTATTAGGAGCGGGCAGGAAAAGGAAATACTAATGAGCTCATAAGTACGCACGCAAGCAAACAATGCTAACACCTCATAGTTTGTGGGCCGTTATTTTAACATTAAGCGCCTCAAAACGAACTAATTGCACGTAGAAAAAGCCAGTACATGGGGTCGGCAGAGTATAACTGAGATTAATGGAATCTACAGTATCTCCACTGTCTGCAAGCGACTTACCAAAATGATCGTCTATAAAAGGCAACAAAAAATCGAAAATAAATTAACTAGCTAGTGCAGTTACTTTTACAATGAAGTGGCGCACCCTCATGAGGACCTGCTATTTATTCTAGGTACATTTTGAAAAAATCTACACCAGTATTCTAAAAATCATCGCCTTACGACTGGCGGCGCATGCATTTAGATTGTGGCAAAATCGCAAATACTTCAAATGATGTCACAAATTATGCTTCATACTTCTAAGAATTCAAGAATCGTGCATTAAATTGGTTTCCATAAACTGAGTGAGGTTTGTTGCTACCAGCTTGGCTTTGGGGGAGGGGTATGAGGTTAAGGGTCGTGACATCTCCTCGCCTGAACTAAGAACCCGGCTGGTCATGGCTCCTGCACTAAGTGAACGCCCGACCCCGCATAGGGCCACCCTTCAGTTTTCTAGACGCTCGTGACTAAGCCAACCAACTGGCCACCCTCAAGGCTGCCAGCTGGCGTCCTGGAAGCTCAGTAAATCTCAGCAGTCACATGCCTAGCCAGTCACGCCGGCGGCGGCGTAAGATACGCCGGCGGCTGTTAACCTGCATATTAGTTATGATCGTGCGCACCTGTTATCGCTTCGTTATCGTAGTTCAAATGCATTCCTAAATATTACTGCTGCTGCTAAGATCCGTGAATTATGCATTACCAAATGAAAAGCGCCCCGGAGCCGCCGCGGAGGCCGGAGGTAGCCGCGAGCTGAGACGCCTCTCGTTTGGCGGGAGCCTAGCATTGTCTCGAACCGCTCAGCGCGTTCTCCCACAAGCGTTACTACGTATCTCTCTAACTTAATGGTCATCAGGCCTGCTATAACTCCGGCGGCCCAACTTAACGATTGTCTTTGGAGTCCTCTCTCAATGTGCAATAAACTCCTATTAATAAGCGACCTCATTTCTGAAAAAAAGATCTCGACCTGCTCGTCTTGACTGAAACTTGGCTAAAATCTGACGGGAGATTAGAGACGCAACTCCGACTGGTTTCTCCGTCTTGCTCACCCCTAGGTCGATCAAAACTGGAGGCGGAGTCGCTATTATCACAAGCTTGAATTTCGACTTGAAGCCGTTTGCAGTACCCTCTAAGCAGGCTTTCGAATCTACTGTCTTGATTTCACCCCACAACAAGCTACCGATGGTGGCAGTAGTCTATCACCATCCCCTTACGAAGTCCTCTTATAGCTCAGATTTCTCTGATCTCATTTCGACTCGTTGTGCAAGAAATCGATCTTTCCTCATTACGGGTGATTTCAAAACTCATTTTGAGAACTTATCGGACGCCTTCAGCATTGAATTTCGTTCACTGACTGACTCATTGTCTCTTATGGCTCATGTGCATGCCCCTACACACATCTAGGGTCACACACTCGACCAAATTTTCTCATATAACTGCACTTTGTCATCGCCAATGTTTACCTAAGTCTGCTTATCTGACCACATGCAGATCTCATTCAGTCTACAATGTGTGCTTTTCTCTTCCTCATCTGAAATCTCATGTGAATCGCGAAGTCGCGAGACCCTTGACATCTATGATGTATGTGGGAGAATATCTGTTACGCCTCTGCTGCTCAATCCCACTTTCGACCTCTCATCATTGGTAGATTGCTACAACACGACACTATCTGACACGCTCGACGAGTTTGCACCTCTGACAAAGTGCACTGTGCGCCCTTGCCCAGACGGCCCGTGGTTTACCACAGATATTAAAGTAGCTACGTCTGCTAAGCGAAAGCTTGAAAAACCATACAAAAGATCAGGACAGACAGTCCATCGACAGGCACACGATGACTACTGTAGGTCGTACCAATCGATCCTAGCAAAGGCCAAGTCAAGCTTCTTTAAAAACGTTGTTGAATCACAGATGCACAACCCAAAAATGCTGATGTCTACGGTTAACCATCTACTCAACCGCTCCCAGGTTAGCTCCTTACCCGATGATCCCTGTGGTGATCTTGCTTATCGCTTCTCTCGATTCTTTGTCCAGAAGATAGGCAAGATTAGCGAGTCCGTACCTGCAATGGCAGCATTCCCATAGAATGCTGTCCCTCGATTCCTGGCAGCACCTCAATGCCTACATTTAAGCAGGTCACTGGTGATCTTGTCCTGAAGTTCATGTCCCAATCAAAGAAGACAACAAGTCCCTTGAACCCCATTCCCGCTGTCCTGCTCCTACGTTGCATTGATCTGCTGCTGCCATGCATAACTAACATCATTAATATATCATCAGCCTCAGGTCATGTCCCAGCACCTTTAAAAAAAGCTGTAGTCAGGCCACTTCTAAAGAAAGCGACACTAGACTAAGAGAACTTGAGCAACTACCGCCCAGTCTCCCTTCTACCATTCAACAAATAAAAGACACTCAAACGAATCGTGGCAGATCAGCTGAACTCGTGTATTGAAACTTCAAACCTTGCTAATGTAATGTAATGTATCTCCGTCTGTAACTCCACAAAGCCTTAAAGACGATGTGAGTGTTACGCAGGAAAGTTTTGTATAACACTCACAGGCTTAGCGGCTTTTGGTACGCATTCAGTAGAACAGACTTCGTCTCACGAAACAAAGAAAAATGGGAAGCATAGCAGAGTCAGGAAAGAAGTTGAGGTAGTGAGTTGCATGGAAGTAGCAGCTCAGGACCGCTGAAAAGGATGAGCCATAGTCGGCAGCAGCAGAGAAGTTGTCGTTACGTAAGAATTGTGGAAGCGAGTTCCACAGTCTAGGACCTGCAGAGCTAAAGCATCTGTCGCCAACGGTTTTTAAGCACAGGAATGGAACGGCTAATTAATCATCCATGCAGGACCTGAGGGTGCGAAGAGGCTGAAAGTGGTGCAGCAGTTCAGCTAGGTACGATGGAGACAAGCCATGGCGGGTCTTGTAGGGTCAGTTTAAGTACTTTGCTCTGCTAGTAGGTTTCAGTCTGGCCTTAGAGCTAATAACTCCACAGAGTCAGCATTGCTTCGGGTTTACCTTCGGGAAAACCAAATGTTATTAAAAATGGAAAAGGCTTACGCTCAAAATCGGATCTGCCACCATATCTCCTGTTGAATCTGCACGAAATCTAGGTATCGTGTTCCAAAACTGACCTTTCGTTAGACTACCACATTAGCTCCACAATCATATCTGCCTACTTTCAGCTACACAACATTGCTAAAATTCGGGCTTGTTTAGATAAAGATACCACATCTAAGTTGGTCCATGCATTTGTGACATCCCGTCTTGACGTCTGTAACTCACTGCTTGTTGGCCTACCGGCATTTGCAATCAGGCACTTACAGCTGGTGCAAAACTCTGCAGCTAGGCTTGTCTGTTGTGAGCGTCTTAGTTGCCACAGCACACCACTTCTCCAGCCTACCTATCAGATCTACTGCCCCGATAGGCTATGCATCGTACCACCATCATTTCGTAATTTAACTGTTTACAAATACCTCGTACAAGCCTCAAATGCTTTGGAGACTGTGCATTTAGTTCGTACGCTCCCAAAGCGTGGAACTCAGTCCCAACTTGCACCACGACATCTCCTGACTTGACCACGTTTAAAAAGAAACTAAAAATGCATCTTCTTATGACAACATTTAGTGGGTCCCTGTGATTCGTCCTTTATGTGCCTATGTGTGTTGACACCGTGCATGCTGCCACTAACCAACTTGCATGCTGACCCTATGCATCCCTAACCATGTTATTCTGGTTGTTAATTGAGCATGCTAGCACTAACCGTTCGATCGTGCTTCCTTAGCAGCAAATGTATAGTGCCTAGAAGAGATTGAGTTCTCTGAGGGCGTTATATCAATATTATTATTATTACTATTCATCCGTCAAATTACGATACGCCCGAGCATGTTTTTAACACCTATGCACCAGCTGGATACTCTTCCGAGCTAATGAGACATATTTGCTACAATGCTAGACGGATTTGTACAGCGCTGGAGGAGCCGGAAAGGACACCCTAGCACTGGACTGAATGATGTGGATGATGTGGCAGTATCCCCGAAGTAAAACCGAGACCTATGCAGCGAGAGACGCGAGTGATTGTAGCTCAACCATATTAATAGGGTGAAAGCTCCACCCCAATATAAGCACTGAAAAGTTAATTAGGCTAATTTCTGACCAGGTTTCGTTCGATGGTGACCGTCGTTGACAGCATTCGGGGCAATCTTGGCTAACCTTGCTTGACTGGATAGGCGAGCAGTCTACGACAGCTTATAGATTGCGGCGAAACTCATCTTTACGAAAGCACTGTAGCAGTTGCTGAACTGTAGTCTTTCGCCGACAGCACAGCACGCTTGAATGGATCTAATCATTGCACTGGTGCGACAGACATTTAGCAAGTCACCTGTGACGGACTGGCAGTACTCGCTCTAGCGCATCAGTCGACTGCTGGATGCTCACGCCATCGGCAGTGGGTAGAGTGTGTTATTTCTGTGGGAAGACGCCCGGAGATCCTAAGAAAACAACAGCATCTCTTCACCATCTTCAGCTCCGTCATCCAACGGTGGTGCAAACATGTGTAGCGCTGAACTCTCGGGGAGGCACGTATCCGGGCTCTTGCCAAGCGGTATTGCCCACTGCCGAGTGCCACCGATTCGGTGGGCCTACTTCTCTCGAAATAGGCTGGTCGCTTCACAGACAGACAGCTTTTCTAGCGCTACCCAACTTGCCGTTATCAAGGGATCGTTTCGGTTGCATGGATTGAAACGAGATACCAAACACACACGCAGGGACTTTGCTGAACTCGATTCACAAGCGCACCATGCCGCTGGAGATCTATTTCACTTTTTACCCCTAGACTCCTCGAAAAAACTCGCCACGACAAACACGCAGACCTCGCCTTGCGCAAAGGATTCTACTACAAGGGAAATACCGTACCTGTACTTGAGGTACCGCCACCTACGCCATTCATTACCTGCTCAGATCGAGCTGGTCGAAATCTGAAGGTCTCACTAGCAACTCAGTTCCCGCCAGCTCTGAAGGACCACCAGTGCCACTAATGCTGCTCTAACCAGGACCCATTCCTCGTCCTGGGTAAATTCTCCTCTTACCAACCCCTACCTAGTAGCAGGAATAACCAGCCACTTGCACGTGCACGAACGTCTGCCGTCTGCGTCTCGAGCTCTACCGCCGAACGCCCGGAACACCTGGAGCTCGTGCCGTCGTCGATAGGTAAAGAGAGTGCCTGCGCCGCTCTCTTATAGCTGGAGGCTCCTCCCCATCGTTGGCTAGTCGACCGTACACTGTACGGCTCCGCTGAAACTGCCGTTGCATTCGTCTGCCTAGCTTTCGGCTGCTCTAACGCTCCGGCCCAGCTGACATTTTGACTTCCGTAGATATTGGCCCGCCTGACTCCCTTTGCAAAACCACCCTCGCTGAAGCTTTGATTCCTTAAGTAGTTGCTGCTATGATTCCCTCCGCCTAGCTAACCGCCGTCCGTAGGGAGGGCGTCGGCTCTTTTCTGCGAATCCACAAACCGCCCTTCCATAAACCTAATTTTAAACCATACATGTGTCTTTACTGCTTATCTGCGAAGCCATGAACCACAAACCTAAACCTAAACCAAAACCACAAGTCTTTCTTCACAGCTTATCTGCGCAGCAATCAAACATCCCGCCATAAAACCCAAATCGTTAATTGGTGAGCCGTAATGGCAAACTAGGTAAGGCTGATGCTTTTCACGTCCTCCGTCCCGAGGTTGTGAGTTCGAATCCTGCGGTGGGCGATTCTGTATCGCCACTGCAAGCGGTGGTGATAGCCATAAAGGCTCCTCTGTTGCTATACAAAGGAGTCTGTTAAATCAGCAAGTATTTGTATATTTATTAACCATAAAACTGCCTTCACAGTCGTTCTTTGTTCTCACACTGTGCCTGCGGTGCCTGCCTCCCCCAGAGGTAGAGTGGCTCTCCAGCCAGCAGCCATTTGTCTCAAAACCCATCCTATGTGGCGAGACGCTGCACATGGACTTGACCTTCTCTTTATAATACCCTACTAGGTGGTCATTGTCTTTCGGCGCCTGTCTTGGTCGGCAGCATAAGTCCGTGACTCCCCTGCGTCGTCAGGGAAACGCTTCACAGTGTCTTCGATGACCACTTTGACAATGACGTCTACTTCTTCCACATCAGCCTCAGCGTGACTTCAAAGCTTAGCGCGTAGTCCATCGAACGCGACTAAACTTTCTGCCTGTGAGTACACAGGGCCGTCATTTTGATTCAACCCAGTTGGCAGCGTGTTGCCTCTGCCGAGAGTTAGAGGCAACTCTACCTCACGTACTCTTCGGACTGCGGTCCGACGATGCCGACGGTGAGGGCCAGGCGCGGCAACGTCCAGAACCGCTTGGGTGCCCCCCTATCAGATCGGGCGCTACAGCCGACGTAAGCACTGACAGGTGAGTCGAGGCTAGAGAAAGCCAGCTAGGACCGGACGTTGTTGCCTCCGAATGGACCGCTGCCATAATAATAATGACGATCGTAATAACAACAATGCATTTTCAGAGCGCCCTAAGAGAACTCATTTCAGAGACGTCGCCATCCCATTTGAAAACAGCATGGACGCCCTCGAGAAGGCTGCAAACCACAGGATCATCACGTACGCAGGCGTCGAAGTGACTTTCTGGTGCGAGGGCGGAGAGAAGCAGCCGTTCTGCCTTTTGTTGTGGCCTCTCTCTGGACACGGTGACCAGCGAACGACAGCTCAGCCTCGTTGTTCAATCATTGAGCGATCGGATTCTCTCACTGAAGCTCTCCGCGTCAGCGATTCTACGACGGGAATCACGGGTAGATATTATCTCGAGTGAATGCCACCTTGCCGTCTTTCGACAAGCTGAGGAGAAGGACGTCATAACACCCGTGACTTAGCAATAATTGCAATAAACATTGTGCAAATATGCACATTAATGTTAGCTGGTAAATACTTGTTGAAGAGTCTGTCCGAAGTCGCCTGCCATACCGGCTACAATGAACAGGCGATTCTGTGTGCTTTCGCTAAATCGGTGTTGCCATTGGCGCCGCTGACGCGATTTCGAGCACGGCCTCATTGCCGTTGGGCACATGACGAGCCTCAAGTCTGTACGCATAGAATTCGGTGTGCTGATACCCGAACAATTGTGGGTCGCGGACATAACACTTGGTGTCAGGAGTAAGAATTATTTGTGCGTGAGTGATTGTGCTATATGTTTTTCTCTGTTGTTTTGAATGGCTGAACGTGTGCCAACACGTAGCGGAATGGTTGGGCGCAGCCAGAGTAAGTGCGTTAGCTGAGCTGGACAAACAGAAGTCTGCTATTTCGGAGCTGACTGGGGGGGGGGTGGGAAGATGCGTACCAGTAGATTCTCACGCTCGGAAAACAGATTTTGAGCAACAGGTTTTAAAGCGGCAGTTACAAAGGTAGCCTACACTGTAGCCTACAACTGTGCAAATGAGAGTGCTAAGGCTTTGAATGGCAGGTTCAGCAAGGAATCTCGGAAGCATTCTCTAGCGTGTAGAAAAACTGTTCTCTGCTCAAGATAACCTGACGTATCGTGACGAGTGACCATGAGCTCCGAAAAGTATTTTGGGGGCGATCTTAAAAAGTGTGCAAATAAGGCGGAACTATAGCTAAACTCTCATGAGCGTAGCGAGGCAGAAACGAAAGCGAGTTTAGTCTTGTTGAGTTACCGTGTTGTTGGTGGGTACGACCGAATTTCACCAAGCTTCACAAAGCAGAAATATACGCTAAAAATAGCGTCTCGACTGAACTCTCTAAATGTGATTAAGACTCCAAGCAGGGCGAAGGAGGAGGTAACTCGCGAGTTACCGCTACGCGAGTGGGAGATAGGGCAGCCAGTTTAGGTAGCAGCTGCTCCCTAACGCTAACAAGTGGAGGACTAGGAAGAATAAATTGCAAAACTTATCGTAACCAATTCGAGTACTTCGCTGCCTCGTGTGACTGTTCATATGTTGAGAAGGCCTCACCTCTTGCCTCCAATTTTTAAGTTTTGAGGTACCCCCCATTGCTGCCTTAGAGACGTCGTCGCTTTCATAGTTTGGATGCTTTGGGACATTAGTCGATCAAAGCTCGCTTCGGACGTGAAACAAACGCAAGCCAGGATAAGGGGAAGCTACTAAGAAAGATTAGGAGAAATGGTGTAATATTGAGTCAATTCGCCACTGGACATAAAAGTGTACAGTGAGCAGTGATGGCACACTGGGTACGGCGGTTGCTTTCACGACCTCGGGACCGAGGTCGTGGATTCGAATCCTGCGGTGGGCGATCTTTTATCGCCGCTGCAAGCGGCGGTGATAGCCGTAAAAGCTATCCTGTTGCTAAACAAAGGAGGCTATTAAATCAGCTAGTATTTATTCCTTTATGTTAGAGAGAAAAGTAAACTCATCAACTGGTATATATAGTTATATATATATATATATATAGTGTATATATATATAGTGTATATATATATATATAGTGTATATATATATATATAGTGTATATATATATATATATATATATATATATATATAGAGAGAGAGAGAGAGAGAGAGAGAGAATAGTGTTCCGTTCTTCCTCGAACCAGAGCTTGATCCTTGAGGGACTTTTTATTAGATCCCTCCAGTATCAATCAAGCTCTGGTGCTGCGTATGTCTTAAGACAAACCCCGAAAACTCTAGGAACCATTGGATAAAGGACTTGAATTTGAGGAGAGGTGTAGAGATTATGAGATTAATAAATAATAGGAGAGGTTACAAATTTAATGACGGTAAGGAAATAAATTGGAGCGTGAATACGTGGATGGGTGAATATCTTGTTGAATCAGATCCGATGTTTTAAATGCAACGAATAAGATTTTTGCACTATAATAATCATATATTTGTATAGCACCCACTGAGAACTTTTCTAGGCACTTTAAATTTGCTGCACAATAAGCATAATCAAATGCTTAGCGACAACATGCACAAGGTCAACAAGCATTATGCAGTTAGAGGTGACAGGCACAATGTCAACTTTGAAATACGGTTAGTGGCACTACAAGCTCTGATAAACAGATGCGCTTTTAGATTCTTTTTAAATGTCATCAGATCAGGGAATGACGTGATGTCAGCCGGGAGTGAGTTCCAGGCTTTGGGAGCACACGAACTAAAGGCACGGTTACCGAATGATATGAGGCTTGTACGAGTTATAGCTAAACAATTTGATTCGTGAAAACGGGTAGTGCATTGCTTAGCCTGGCGTGGAAGGATTTTTGATAAATAGGCAGGTGCAAAAGAAAACAGGGTGGTGAGTGACAAAACCTTGAAGTCGATATGCTGCTTGACTAGGAGCTGATGCAGGTCGGCGAGAAGTGTGTGATATGGCAACTGCGACGCTTACGACAGACAAGCCTGGCTAAAGAGTTTTGCATCAGCTGTAAGCACCCGGTTGCACAGGCTGGTAGACCAGCAAGCAGTGTGTTACAATTGAAGACGGGATGTCATAAATGCATGAACCAATTTAGATGGAGTATATCTGCCTAAGCAAGATCGGATTTTAACAATGTTATGTAGCCAAAAGTAGGCAGACTTGACTGTGGAGCTGATGTGGTCATTTATAAAATATTAGCTGATTTAGCAGCCTCATTTACATAGCGACAGAAGAGTCCTAACAGCTATCCTCACCGCTAGCAGTTAGCGATAATGTATCGCCCACTGCAGGATTTGAACCCACGATCTCGGTCGTATGGAGCGAGCACCTTATCTCCTGGGTTATCACGGCCAGTAAGATAGATAGCCCAGGAAGTAAGGTGCTCGCTCCATACGACCGAAGTCGTGGGTTCAAATCCTGCAAAGTTGGGAGTTTTTTTTTATTTCGAACTGCAAGCGGTAGCGATAGCCGATAAGGTTCTTCTGCGCTATAAAAATGAGGCTGTTAAATCAGCTAAGATTTTTCTTTAGTGAAAGATCGCTATGGAACAGGACGCCTGGATTTCGTGCAGATGGAACAGGAGATCTTCAGCATTTAGTTATAATTTCCGAGTCTCACTTGGTTTGGCCATAACTAGTAAGTTGGTTTTATCGTCATTTAATTTGGGAAGTTTGGCTTCCATCCATGTGCGAATGTCAGTAATGCACACAAAAAGGGAGTTGAAATAATTCAACGTAATGTATCTCCGTCAGTAACTCCACAAAGTCATAAAGACCATGTGGGTGTTGCGCAGGAGAGTTTTGTATAGCGTACTCACAGCCTAAGCGGCTTTCGGTGCGCATTCGGTAGCCAACAGACTTCGTCTCACGCAACAAAGAGAAAGTGGGAAGCATAGCAGAGTCAGGAGATCAGTTGAGGTAGTGAGTAGCATAGAAGTAGCAGTTCAGGACCGCTGAAAAAGATGTGCCACAGTCGGCAGTTGGAGAGTAGATGTCGTTGCGTAAGAATTGTGGAAGCGAGTTCCACAGTCTAGGACCTGCAGAGCTAAAGCTTCTGTCGCCAACTGTCTTTAAGCGGAGAAATGGGACAGCTAATTTATTGTCCACACAGGACCTGAGGGCGCGAACAGGCTGAAACTGATGCAGCAGTTCAGCTAGGTATGAAGGAGCCAAGCCGTGGCGGGCCCTATGGGTCAGCGTAAGAACTTTGCTCTGTATACTAGAGACCTAAGAAGGATCAAAGTAAAAATACAGCTAAGTGTCATCTGCATAGAAGTCAAAGCTTAGGTTATGCTTACTGATCACATCGGTGAGAGGAGAGTATAACTGTGAAAAGAATGGGACCAAACGCAGTGCTCTTAGGTACCCCATACTTCAATAGTTCTTTGAGTGATCTTCGTCCGTTCACATCAATAATAATAATAATAATAATAATAATAATGTACTTAATAAAGCGCCCTCAGAGAACTTAATCTCTTTCTAGGCGCTTTACATCAATGCTCCTGAGTCTCCCGCTGACGTAGTACCTGAACAATTGTAGTGCTGTGACAGTGATGCCCGGGCGAGTTGAGAGGTGGTCTAGCAGGACTTGGTTATTAAGTAACATCGTTATAGATTGCCTTGGTTGATTCTGTGAAACACATAACAAACGTTGGTAAGTTGGTCCCAGTATCGCTAATGAGCATATATACTTAGTTTCAGATCCTGTTGGTTTGAGAAAAAATAGTGAAAGAACGTGCCAAATGGTAGTTGAGACTGTTTCGGAGTTATAGGTTACTAGTGTCAATTTACGAGCCCTGGTGGAATGATAAAGGCCTTGGAGCATCTCGGTGATGTTACGGTGCAATACAATCAATTGTGGTACCATAAGGACGTCAAGATGTGCATAGGTGGTACCGCGCGATACCCGAAGTTCTGTGCAGTCGACATGAATGACGCGTACATCTTTGATTTAGATCATTTAATCTCCAGGCGAGCTGGAGTAAATCTCTAAGATGTGGACGAAAATAGATTAGCGTCTTGTCAATCATTGGGGCAGATAGTTGCAGTGTCAGCAATTTCCGCTCAATAGGTACACCTTCTCGATCTGAGCAAGTGGTGTGGTGCATAATGAATCGCGTGTCAGAGGGGGCTTGCAGGTTAATAAAGGGCGATAGGATATACGAGTTGGAATATGGTTTGATGGTGGACAAAGTTTGATGGATATGAGATAGGTGATCATGACAGTCATTAAGGGGAAATGTGTTTGATGAAGCGTGAACTCTCAGAACCGATGTGGTCCTGGGAATATGTGTGTAAGCTCATGAGGCAGACGATGTAAAGGTTGAAAGATACAAAAGGTGAGTTTTCAAATTACCTTGATGATATCCGTCTGGTACTGCTGTACTCAGGTACTGGTACTCTGTACTGCTCACTTGACAATAGAAGAATCCTCATAATTTTGGTTGTTTCTCGTGTGCTATGCAGACGTGTTTTCTTCAAGTGACAACGACATGGAATACACTGATTTAGTTGATCGCACGATTAATACAATCAACCGCGTACCAATTAAGCATCACCGTAGACGCCCACAACCGAACCGTCGAGAGGAACTCGAGAAAGTCATGGGTAATTATGTGAAACATAGTGTTGTAGAAAAATCATCCAGCCCTTGGTCCTCTTCTGTAGTGTTAGCTGAGAAGAAAGATGCTACTATTAGACGCTGCGTGAACTTTAGGGCTTTTCATAACGTAACGCAGAAATATTTGTATTCGCTGCTACAGATTGATACTGCCCGCCTATCTCAGGGCACCGGCTTTTTATTTGGCCTCGGCAATAAACGTTCGAATAGTCGAATAGTCGCATAGTCGCGAACAATAATTACCCCTATTAGTTGGCTCGTTTACCTAGCGCCGCCGTTGCAGTGCTGCGGTAGTCCAGGAGAGGTAATACTAGGAGGAACGCATTTGCACTGTGCCGGCGGAGAACTAAACGTCTACCTGGTCACCTTATATAGGCTTCAAAAGAAGAGCTTATGTACGCCATGGCACATGCTGGACGCTTATAACAACGCATCGCTGCTGAATAGACTTCTCTGGGCTTCGGAAATGGACTCGCTATCTCAAAGTAGGGGCGCTGTTCGTTACCGCAACGCTCCGCGCTAGCTCTGGCCCACCGGCGCGTTTAGCTGCCACCCCACAGGTCACTAGGCGTGCTCCGAGGCTTCGAGTGCTTCGACGGTATTCGTCGCGAGTTCGACAAGGACGACGTACGAAGTACGCGACGTACGACGCTGTGCTTACAGCCCGAGGGCTCAATCAAGCGCAGAGGCCACTGCTACACCCCATTCATTCATCGCAACGCGACCGTGTTGAAAGGCCTGGCTTGGCCTAGGGATTAGGGTGCTCGTCTTCGACGACGGCGGTCGTGGGCACAAGCCAAGCGGCATACGCGAAGCGCCTGGATAGAGATTGATCTCTCGTTCGGTGCTGTGCAAATGTCATAGATATATTTTTTAATGGCCCGCACGGGAAGATGCATTCTCACTCGGTTCAATGGCGCAAGCATAAATAATCCGCAAGGATAAATCACCATGAGGTGAGTAAGCATTACATTTTTTCTTTTAGGTTTTTAAGAACGGGAAAAACATGGCCAATACATTTTAATGAACCTAGCAATGTATTTTGCGAACCCAAGAAAGATTACATGCAAGACCAAGCACACTGCAACCCTTATTGTTGCCGCAATGTAATTACCGGTGCACAAAGCAACGACGCGCAAACACCGAGGGGGCATCAACAACCGCGCATTCGTCTGACGCTCGCAGCGTAACAGCGCACGCGTTCCAACTGCCCTAGCCATTTCGCTCGCCCCGGTCTCCCTGCCAGGGTGGACTACGCAACGTCAAGGGTGAGCTCGGCTCATCAAGGGCAGGCCACGCCGCGTCAACGGCGGGCCGGCCAGCCGTGCGGCGGCCGTGCCATTAGACTCCAAGCTGCACGCCTTCCTGCACTCAGGCCACACACCGAAGAATTAGGTGAGCGCCTATAAATCATCAACTCTAGCAACTAACGAGCAGCCTATCGATCGAATCAGATTAGAGTCTTTCTTTCTTGGACTTGGATACAAAATAAAATATAATTCATTTGTATAGCGCACCAAGATAACCTGATCTATTCAGGCACTTCACATATGCCACGGGGCTTGAGCCCACGACCACGGCCAGACCTTGGTCGGGGCGAGCACCTTAACCCATCGGCCAAACCAGACTTGCTTAGTTGCTAATTAGCAAATAGCCCTGCTGTGAGTGACTTCGCTCCAGAGTTTTGACCACGCGAGAAACCTCGGCCAGCCATCCGTTGCTAGGTTCACCTAAATGGAGGAGGTGCAGTATACCCGTGAGAAATTGCGTTGAAAGCGTCAGCCCGCGAAGCATCTCGAGGAAATTACACGTGAACTTGCGCATAGCTGCACAACGGCTCAGCCTCTATAACTTACCGATCGGCAGACCATCACCAACGCTGACTCTACCGGTAAACCTTTTCATTTTTATTTGTTGCTCTGAGAGATAACCTCCACAGCGTTTATATACGTAATCAAATAACGATAGTAAAAGCCAGCTCAACACTATTTCACACTTCCATAATTTCTTGCACAAATCAGTGCTCAGTTTCAATAGTGGGAGTGCACACTGTAAACTTAGGCATGCAAATTAGTAAATTATCTCCTTTGACTGCTTGATACAGCACTCTTCAAAGTCGTACAGTCGTAGTAGCACTACAAATATAGCAAAGCGAACAACGTCGGTGACTTGCATTTACGGGATAGACTTACACACTCGTGCACGCGCATATTTTAACAGGTGCAGGTTTTAGCAGCTGGATATGTCCTAAATTATTGCTTAGGTAGCTTAGCTAGACATTTGAAGCAATAGTTAATCAATGCACTTCGGACTTTGAAGTGAGTGCTGCCCTAGTTGGTGAGCCGTGATGGCACACCAGGTAAGGCGGTTGCTTTCACGACCTCGGTCCCGAGGTCGTGGGTTCGATTCCTGCGGTGGGCGATTCTTTATCGCCACTGCAAGCGGTGGTGATAGCCGTAAGGGCTCTTCTGTCGCTATACAAAAAGAGGCTGTTTAATCAGCTAGGATTTTTTTGTTTTTTAATGCTGCAGGTTGAGCAGATATGATCCTCCATGGATGTCTAATAGGCAGACGGATCTCTGCTAACGTTATGGACTTGTTAAATCGAGGTAAGAGCGCGCCCCATTGCTGCAGTGACCTGCTAGCGTCAGCATACCTGCGTGATTGGGGGAACAGGATGGGACTCGCAAGCCGTGCTTTGAGTCGCCAGCTCCACCGCCATCTGTCACGCGTCTGTCGAGGCTTTGCACCGTTACGTGCGCTGCGTTTGTCACCTTGGCTGACTTTGGTCCAGGAGCCGCTGCTGGCCGTTCGTAACGTTGCGCACGCAGCCTTAAGATACTCTAAGCTGTCTGATCTAGTTTCGAGCTTTAGGCTACAAAGTCTGAATTGCATTCCATCCGAAGTCGGCGGCAGGTGCTGTAAGCCTAGGAATTCCCGCATGTGATGGTCTAGTATGGTTAAGGGAATACTAATTAAATGGCTACAGAAGTAGACAAGAAGCGTCGCTCTGCGCGCCCGCCGCTTCCATTTTGCAGCTCGCTCGCGTCGCGCTCGCGTCACGCTCGCCTTTGGTCACTCTTTTGGCAGTGAGACCGAAAGGCTGCTACTGTACACTGTGACTGTCTGATGGTGCTATGCAGCTCTGCACCGAGGTTTTTGGGATATTAGGGTTTGAAAACCGCATCTCTTCGGAGTTAGAGCTTCGCCTGCGAACTATTTTAAAGTTTTCCGATTAGTTTTGAGGTTATCTGAGCTTCCTTGACTTTGGCTATTTGAACAATGTGCTTAGAGAGCACGTGCCAAGATTTCTATACCTATTCAGTTAGTTTTCTCATTAGTTTCACATTGCAGCGAAATATAATTACATCGAAATGAAACTTAGCAATAATTGATATTTTAGCTACAAAAAACCTAGGAAAGCGATATCAAGCTTAGGTGTAAAAATCGTCCGCATGCTGTACTCATTCTCAAGTGTCTTTAAACTTGACTTTCGTACCTTGAAGAATCCTTACATTCATACAAACTTATTTTTATCTTATTAATCGGTTACGTTTAAGTCAAGCAATGTGACCGTAGTTTATTGAGGAATGCGACATGTAATTAGGAGTGCTGGCCGTGATGCAGTTGATTGTACAAGATTTTATTGCTTTGAGTAAATGAGAAAGAACCTTTACCTTGCAGTGCACAGTCGAGGCTGAAACATTGTAAGCCAGTATCACTCCAAAAAAGGTCTCTCTTGGCGCCATTTTTAACGGTGTAACCCCCATGGGATAATCTATGAAGTGGGAGGTCGATGCGGCTTCACCAATCTGACTTCATAGGGTATTCGGGTAGCTGGAATAGCGTTAGTGATGCCTCGAAACTGGGGAGCTAGAGAGATCAGCACAAAACAATGCTAGCGTTTCAAAAATTGGTTGTTTTATTTTTAAGCAAGCAGTCCGGCTAGCGGGGTCAGTACTGGTCTCTAAATGCGTCGATGTCATCTGCATCGTTAACAAACTGTTCGTCTAAGCCACAGTACTGAGCGCACTCGGCGATGCGGGTTTGGAAAGCTAGAAAAAAGGGGCCTCAGAGCTTGTACAGCAGTAATGTCCACAGTATCAGCCAATGGCTGATACTGTGGTCATTCCTGCTGTACAAGCACTAAACAGGGTACGGGGCCATCGTTGCTGACTCTAGGTCTCGCTAGGTCTCGCTAGTGGAATATCTCAGCGCACGAGTTAAGGCGGCGCACTTTCAGCTGAGCGTCAAATTTCCGCGATTTTGGCTACGGTGGGGTGTAATTGAGGGAATTTTGGCTACGGTGAATTTTGGCTATGTAATTTTGGCTACGGTGGGGTGTAATTGAGGGGAGTTTTTTTAAACTGCTGCGTGCAGTTTTTCCACCAGACATAATTGGCGCGGGGATTACGCCGGTCACTTTCACCTTCGTAAAGTAATGTATAGCAACTTAGCGGGTGTCGCGGTGGAGAGTTTTCTGTAGCGCACGCAAAGCCCAAGTAGCTTTCCGTGCGCGTAGAGTAACCCACGGACTTCATCTCGCGCAACCAAGAGAAAGTCAGAAGCTTAGCCAGGTAAAGAGGTCAGTGGAGGAAGTTAGTAGGGTGGAACCAATGGTCTACGTCGGGTGAAAAAATTTGCCGCTGTCGACTGAAAGAGAGTAGAGGTCGTTGCATACGCATTGTGGAAGTGGTTTACACAGAGCCTGACCTACACGGCACAAGGTTCTGTAGCCAACTGTCTTTAAGCGAAGGAATAGAACAGCTAGCTTATTGTCCGCAGACCTGGACCTGAGGGCAGGGGGTGGCCGAAGCTAATACAGCCATTCAGCTAGATATGAAGGAGTCAAGCCGTGGCCTTGATGACCATTTAGACCTTGTGGCTTAGAGTAAAAGATTTTCTCTGGATACGCTGATCGACGGGGAGCTATCGTGGCTCCAGCAGCAACAAACTAACCATGTTATTCATTTTGTTTGTTTTTCAAGCATGATTTTACTTACTATTCTATTGCGCATCACTTTGCAGCAAATGTAAAGCGCCTAGAAAGAGATTAAGTTCTCTGAGGGCGCTTTATCAAGTGCAATATTATTATTATTATTATAAAGTAGGCGCGCGGCTGGCTTGACGTAGTCAGATGCAGATGACAATAAATGCAAGGTGAGCCACAAATTCAGACTCCTTGCTGCCTTTCTGGGCTACAGCAGCAGCAGCAGCAGCAGCAGCAGCAGCAGCAGCAGCAGCAGCAGCAGCAGCAGCAGCAGCAGCAGCAGCAGCAGCAGCAGCAGCAGCAGCAGCAGCAGCAGCAGCAGCAGCAGCAGCAGCAGCAGCAGCAGCAGCAGCAGCAGCAGAGTCTTCGGACCCGAGTCAGTACTACAAACTGGGCATGCCATATTTGGCAGGACAAAGTCTGGGCGTGGGTAGGGTTTATCTGCTTGCGTAATTAGGATGTCATTTAAGATCTGAGGTGAACAGTGCTTTGTATGGATGCAGCGTTCTATGGAAGCATGCATTGTTTTTGCTGCTCCTATATTATGATGCTCCAGGAAAACATTATACCGTAAGGTACACCTACGGCTGCCGTCCGTAGCCAAGATTTTTCTAGAGGAGCTAACCATTAATAATAATAATAACAATAATGCACTTGATAAAGTGCCCTCAGAGAACTCAATCTCTTTCTAGGTGCTTTACATTTGCTGCAAAGGGAAACGCGATTGAATCGTGAGTAATATCATGCTTGATAAACAAAATGAATAACATGGTTAGGGCTGATATGCACAGAGTCAGCATGCAAGTGTGGTTAGTGGCAGCATGCACAGTGTCAGCACGCATAAGCGCATGAACGACGAATCACAGGGACCCACTAAATGCTGTCCTAAATAGGTGTGTTTTTAAGTTCTTTCTAAATGTGGTCAGGTCAGGGGATGTTCTGACGCAAGTCGGGAGGGAGTTCCAGACTTTGGGAGCATACGAACTAAATGCATGGTTTCCAAAGGATTTGAGGTTTGTACGAGGTATTGGTAAACTGTTGGATTCCGAAAAGCGGGTGGTACGATGCTTGGCCTGGTGGGGGAGTAGACGTGAGAGATTGGCTGGAGCGAAAGAATGAAGTGATCTAAAATTGAGCGACAAAACCTTGAAGTCGATCCGTTTCTTGACTGGTAACCAGTGCAGGTCGGCGAGAAGTTGTGTGATGTGGCAACTGCAACGTTCACGACAGACAAGCCTAGCTGCGGAATTTTGCACCAACTGTAATCGCCTGACTGCTCATGCCGGTAGGCCAACAAGCAGTGAGTTACAGAAGTCAAGACGAGATGTCACAAATGCATGGACCTACTTGGACGTGGTATCTTTATCTAAACAAACCCGAATTTCAGCTATGTTATTTAGCTGAAAGTAGGCAGATTTTACTGTGGAGCCGATGTGGTCGTCTAACGAGAGGTCACTTTGGAACATGACACCTAGATTTCGAGCTGATTCAACTGAAGATATGCTGGCAGAGCCAATTTTGAGCGTCAGCTTTTCTAATTTCCGAATCACACTGGATTTGCCCATAACTAATAAGTTAGTTTTATCATCATTTAGTTTTAGAAAATTAGCTGCCATCCATGTGCGGATGTCATCAATAGATGCATCAAGTGAGTTGAGAGAATTCGAGGTTCGCAAAGGATCGACCTTAAATAACCTTGGTCAAATGTGTCGCGTTCTCAGAATCACTTCTAGCGTGCGTTGATGCTCTTTATGCGGACTAATAAAAACAAATACGTCGTTATCAAGCTTCGCATCGTATCATTTTCTCGCATGAATCGAGTCATTTACCTTTGGATTAAGCTAAGCTCAAATCCTTTAGAGAGCGTGACGTTGGTTCGCATGCTAAAAAGAAGCGACAAACCAGTTTATTTCGCATACAATTTGCTTTTTCCGTGAAATGGTTTGTATACTTATGTATGCAAAAATTATGGTGTTAAATAAATGTTTTATTATTACTATTATAGTAATAATTTCCACGTGCTAAGTTTAGTATGCATAAAATTGAGTTTTGTTTGAGTATGCACCACTTACTTTAAACAATCTTACATCTTCACCATCAGATGTCTTGCAGAGGTTCTTTGAAAGATTTTAAATAGTCTATTTTTTGAGGTGATACTGCAATGTATTGTAAGGTAGCACGACTATCTGGTGAAGGGTGAAAGAGATAGTAAGACCCGTAGGTTCAGGCTGTTGATGTATTTAGCCTTTAGAATTAGGATAATTAGGATATTGATTAGCGTCTGTCTTGTGTGAGCTGCGATCGATATACGTTATATTTCAATGCACTCGCTTTTGTAAAGAAAGCCATCGCTGGCACCGGTTATTTACAGAAAGGAAATCCTGATTTTATTTCAAACGTTTTCAAACACGTTTTTACAGACTTCGAACTAGATTCAACCATCTACTGCTGTGAACTGAAACGGCACTAGAGGCAACCGCGAATCTAAAAAAGCAAGCTGCTCAATGTTTAACTGTCACTAACTGTTCTAGCAGAATGGATGCATGAAAGTCTTGAATGTAACTCGAGACTCTTGAGATATGCACGCCTAGCCGTTTTTTAAAGCTAAGGCCTTCTGTGGAGCGTATTTCTCTACCAGTTTTTTCTTCGGCAGCTCAGGTCACCAGCCTTAATAGTGACTCGCCCACGATTTACTTGCATTTCAAATACCTTTTAGCAGCATTCTTGTGAGGGTTCACGATACGGTCATTCAGTAGTTATGGTAGCACTTTTAGTCGTAAATTTTTCCCCTCAGACGTTCCCATCTCGCCTATAAAGTCAATGATTGACATCCGAGCACAATTAACACGCCCGTGGCATCGGTGAATTCCCTCATATTCCGGTATTTTCTGAGCTCTGCATTTTGAAGGCAATTGGTGCTGCCAATTCCGAGAATTACTAAATTGTCAATTGCAGAAGCGAACCAGAGAATGTGATGATACAGTTATTTCATCTAATACGGTGCAGTAAATTTGTCTCAAAGTTCAAAATAAAAAATGGCTTCGCTATAAAAGCAGTCGCGAGGTGATGACGGGAGAAAATACCGTCGGTTAAAAGTTCCCATTCGTGAGGTCGACGTCAAGTATTGCTAAAGGCTCCATCTGACTACGCTACTATTCTTTCTTGCACAGTAAAGGCTAGAACAGATTGAGCTCGACTGGCTAACCTTGTTGAAACAATGAAAAAAGAGCTAGTTGCTGCGAGAACAAAGTAGCTAATTGTGGTCTGCTAGTAATCGCTGTTTAGAAGACCCATCTCAGCTGTAGACCAAATCGAAAAAACTAAGGGCTACCACAAAGCCATCCTGAAGCCTAGAGTGGCTGTCGATGAGCTAAAGAGTTTCCTTGAGCAGGTACTCTTTGAAGGGATTCGCTACATGGTCTTAGCTTAGGGGTAAGGTGCGGCGGTCACTTCACGAACCAGGTCGCGGGTTTGAGTTCTACAGCAGGCTATTCTTTACTGCCCATTGCAAGTGGGAGTGATAGCCACTACGGCCGTTCTGCATGCTATTAAAATGAGCGTGTTAAATCATCTAAAGAGTTAATTTGTTTTACTTCACAATATTGCTTTTTTATGCCCTAAACACAACTCAATGGCCGTGACCGAGAAGTTTTTAATAATAGCCATAATACGTTTGTATGGAGCCATCAGAAAACTTGGTCTCTTTCTAGGCAATTCACATATGCTGCAAAGCAAGCATGAGCGTTCACTGTCACTGTCTCAGTCGCGGTTAGCGAACAGTACCCTTTAAAGCTAGTGCTAGTGCGATATTGTGCCTTAGCACGTTTTAACGCCAATGCTATATTAAGTTCAGTATCTCATCTTCGGCTGCAGACAGGACCTGAGAGAAAGTGAACGCTTTGCAGCGCTGCTGTTCTTGACCAGCCATTCGTAAGAGGTGTGTAGGCATTGTCGGTAGACCTTTGATGCCGGAAGCAGTGCGAGTCGTGATAGGCTGAATGTTTCTCTGCTCTCGGCGAGTCACACTTGAAGCAGCCCATGCGAGTGTGTGTGCGCGCGTGCTCGCTTCATGCTGGAATGCTACCGCTGGTGCTCGAATGGCTTCGTTTTGTCAGCTCGTGCTGCCAGTCGTGCTGCTGCTGCTGCTGCCTGCCTGCGCCTCTATGGTCGCTCTTTCACTTCGCCTTTTCCTGCAGTTTCGAGCTCAGTGTTTCGCCTTCCGACGCTGTGCTTCTCGCACGCGGGTTCGCTTGCTTCTGACGAGCTGATGCGCCGCCGCCGCCGCCGGCTGCTGCTGCTGCTGCTGCTGCCGGCTGCTTCGCAGGAGCGATGCCGCCACAGCGAGTGCTACGCTTTGCGACTGCGTCGGCGCCTACAGCGTCTCTCAATCCAGCGCGGCAACAGGGCGGCAACGTGGTTAACAAACCGTTGATTAGCGAGCGCACGACGCCGCCGCGACCCGCGGCGGCGTCGTGCAGCTTGGTCGGTTCTACGGCATGCCTTTCGGTGCTGGGGCGCCAGCAGCAGGACTGATCTGAGCTTCGTTCGGCTTTTTACCCTGCGGGCTATTTCGCGGCGCTAGTCGCCGGTGCTCGCCGCGGGGCTCAACTAGCTAAACGCGACGTTCCAGCAGGTCGCGATTTAATTTAGCTCTACTGGAGTGCTGAAAAAAAGCATCGGTGTGCATTCGAGCAGAGGGATTCGAGTTGTAGCTTGTTTGGCCAGTTGAGGCGGCGTTTCATAAGGCGCGTTGGCCCTCAAGCCGCTGCCCGCTGATTAGTGAGACTTGAGCCTTGAGAGTTAATAGCAAGCACGAAACAAGCCAGAGTGAAACTCAGACCGCAGTGAGAGCTACTTGCTTTCTAAGTTCTACAAGTTCTAGCTCATTTTACGTGCCCGATGTTTCGCGCGAGCAATTTTAATGAAACCAGCTGCTACGGTGATAGGCCGCTGCTTTGAAGGTGGTCAAGCTGCTTTTCTTTTTTGCGAACTTGCCGGCGATTGCGTCATGAGGCTGATATCGACCTCGGCATACTACCAGAGACTGCATGTATTTAGACCTAATAAAAGACCGTCTGAGTGATCATGAGTCATACTCTATAGCTGGTCCGGTGCTCATTTAGCCCCCAGTCGCTGTGGAGTATACAGCTTTACGTTAACGGTGGAGACTTGTTATTTACTTTATAAGGCCATCGGCGCCATACCTGCATTCATCAGTTCGGCTAGCATGACTGCGGTTAGCTATACTTACAGGAGCTAACTGCGCCAGTATATGTTTGGCGCCTACGAGGTCTAGAATTATTTACGGGCGCATTGTTCAAGTAAAGACGCGAGTTTCAAAGCGTTCGTTCGTAATATGATGCAGCCGCGCGAATAGAGTCCTTCGTAAAGATTCAAAATATACATAGATCAATGTAAAAGAAACCAGTCGCCAAAAGTTTTCCGGCTTCTGAGCTTCTGATTTCTAAGTTCTGTCAGGCTTATAAGTTTCTGACTGTCTTCTATCGAAATAAAAGAAATTTAACTCAATGTATGCGACTTAGAACTGGTTTATATGCTTTCACGAGCACACATGCTCAGTCATGAACTGGAGAAAACTGACTTGAGACATCAAAATAATGTATGATAAAATAATCCCTACAGGAAGACTCTCAAAACGAACTGATATTTCAGAAAAAAGCCGATTCAAGGGTTTCAGAAGGTGCCACGCACGTGTGAGCTTTAGAGATTGGCATATCTACGTAGCAGCTAGCTACGTTTACCATAGCCCTACAAAACGACCAGGAATCCCGGTTTTAATACGCGGATCCTTTTCCTTTGCAGATCGCTAAATGTGCGACTCAGCCTAATTTTAAAATTTCAATGCTAAATTTACAACCCGTCGCTCTGGCAGCTCTTCTTCTTTTGAATACTGTGCTCATACGCGACTTTTCTCATACAGTTCCGCGCAGCCAGACTATTTCATTCTCTTTTGCTCGAACCGCCATCGCATCATCTTGCCAAGCGTTACTAGACCGCATACTTTTTTTCTAAAACGCGAAGTGGAGAAGCACGAGCTGCGAATCGCGTCGCAGCTCGCTGCAAACGCCGCACAGCGAGTGTAGAGAAAGTGACTGTGACCGCGCAGCGAGCTTCGCGTGAGTGCTTGATACGAGTTACGGGTCGTGCCGTCTAGAGTGGTCGTCAATGGTGTGTGAGCATCTGGTCGAGGGGTCCGCTCGCTGTGGATGTTGACTTTGCTGTAGTCGCCTCTTACCGAGCCACGAGTTTGTAGCTCCAAGTAGGGCTGCAGTTTGCGCGCGACCGCATGACAGGGAAGTGCACAGGCACTGATCAATACGCATGAGCGCAGTCAGCGCTAGCTGGCACACAGCGCCTACCCAGAGCTTGGCGAGAATTGGATGCGCTCCGTAAGTCTGTCGGTGACTTTAAGCAATTCCCATGTCTACCGAGAGAGACCTATGGGACTCCCGCATTGCATGATTGTGCAGAGAAGAGCAAGTGGACAATTCTTTGGCTTTCGTCTGGATACATTTCTGTCTTTTAGTCATGGTTTGGATAAGATATTAATCCACTCTGAATGACGTTGCTCAGTCAAATAAATGCTAGTAAAAAGAGGACGAATTGAAATGGAGTCGTCGTAAAAAGGACCTTTCCAGCGACTTATGCTGGATGCTTAATGTGCCAGTAGTCATTTAATGCTGTGTGGTATCTGTTCTTCACCAAGCGGGAACAGCAAACTAACTGAATGATTTGTAGTAATATGCATTGACTGCGTGCGTATGTTGTAAGAGCAATACTCGTCGGCAGTACCTAAAGCCCAGCCTTCTGGATCAGTCCCTGTGTGGATTTAGCCGCTCAGCCTCACCTTGCCTACGGATCTTGCAAGCAGGCGTCATTTGTTAAGGTAGTTTGTTTTCGCACCATCCACCCTACGCCATCGAGGCCTATGTTGAGCCTTATTTGCTAGTCAGATGCATCGATCAAAGATTAGCATTAAAAAGCAAGCGGATATCGCGTTTCAAATGTGCTTCTTGCCAGATTCTAATGTTCACGTGGCAGCTGGCGGGCATTGGGAAGTGACTCATTGGACGGCTACTACCGTCGTATATTAGCGGAGGCTTGCAGGGTGCAGTGAACGCCAACGACGTACTGGCTCCTATAGTGGCCATGCCCCGACTGTGGCATATTGCTACTGAAGTTGGATATAGCAAACGGAGCTCAACCGTGTAATCATGTTTTATGTGCCGCTGCAAGAACCATTGGGCTAGCACATGGCGCATCAATCATTGAATGCTAGGTGTAAGAGGGAGAAATGGAAGCAGAAGGAGAAGGGAACATTTTCTTGTGGGTCATTGCAGTTTAACTGTTCTGTCACCATGCGAGTCCAGGCAAGCGTCGTTTACCCAGTTGCAAACTCTCGTGTACTTTCGATATCGCGTTCTCTAGCAGCAATTTTATTTACAGCGCCTGTATAGGAGATTTCGTTCTCTTAGAACGCTATACAAAATGCACCATCTTTACTACTCATGGAGTGTTGCTCGTTTGACCCTAATCTGTTGCTTCCTGTGCTAAAACCTCGTGCAATTATGTGCGTAAGGAGCCCGCCACGAGAGAAACAGTGGAGTAGAGTAATGTATTGAAGGATCTACTGCCATGTGGCTTATGATTCGAGAAAGAGCTAGAGAGAGGGGGGAGAGAGAGAGAGAGAGAGAGAGAGAGAGAGAGAGAGAGAGAGAGAGAGAGAGAGAGAGAGAGAGAGAGAGAGAGATAGAGATAGATAGAGTATATTAGAACCAAAATCCGGCAGAGGCTCAGGACGGTTCCTTATGACTCAGGATGCAAGTTGCTTACCAAGCCTACGGTTGATAGTATTCAGTAAGACTAATGAGACGTGCTCAGATCAAAATATGAATCATTATTCTCGGCAGGCTCATTGGTGCCGACGGCTGCCCGGTGATTTATATTTAGAATTACCGAATGTCTCAGCGAGAACAGTTTTAAACATTCGACTTTCAGGAGCTGTGCTTGTTCCCAAAAGTGGCAGAGCTTGATGATAGCGAAGAAAAAAAGCAGCCAATTGAATAGATATTACAAGTGGGGAGTCAACCGATGCAGACATATGGCTCTCCATTGTTTTACACGCCAACTTCGGAGAAGCCGTGCACCAAACAGAGTGTGCTTAAGAGCGGCCAGCTGCTGTAGTAGTTGCTAGTAACCGGAGCGAATCGTAAGCAGCTGGTACGCCGAAATACGCATACACTATATGCCGCTACACCGCAGCTCCACCACCACGGCGCACTCCAAGCGCTAGAAACCTGGCATGGAGCTGCCGCTTTATTTTTAGCTTTGCGACAAGAAGGGCACGACGAGCTGTTGCTTGGCTATTGAATAATTAACCTAGCGAACACGCCCCAAACTTGGCCCGGGTGAACGCTAGAGGTGCAAGCCCGGTCAGAGCCACCTGCTGTACATCGGCATGGCCTCTGTCTCCATGAGTTTGAACCTGTTTGTCGTCGGCTGGTGCGTGCTTACGACTCTAGTTTCAAGTTCGGGTAAGTGTTGACGTATGATCCGCATAATTTTTTAAGAGCCTCGTTACGCCGCCGAACTGGGCAGCTGCTGCCATCCGAACTTCGCCGGCTGCCATCTTCACCGATCGGTAGAGGCTCAAGAAGAGTACCTCTGTGCAGGGCATTGATATCGCTCGCAGCACACCTCGTGCTCGCTCTCTGAGATCCCGAGCACCCGCTTAGCTCCAAATGCATGCACGCCATGCAAAATTCGCAGAGAAGAAGAAGAACAAGATTTGGTATACGCCAGCAAAGGAAGGTGGGTCAACCACTGCGTGAGAAGAAAGCTCAAGTTTGCTTGATGGTGCACAGCCACCTGTCGCCCAGTTCTCTTTCGATGATAGCACTCGGTGTCACCGCTAAGGAAAGCACTTACACGATGGTTTTGGATAGCTCACGATTTGCAAAGCTCAACCCTTACTCTCACTAGATTTTGCTGACACCTCAAGGTGTACCTGGCCAGCTAATGGTCGTTCTGGTTGGGATGCACGCCCGTCATTCGCGGCAGGCGATTATTCTAATCGCGCCTCCTCGGTCGTATTACCAAGGAGCTGGATTGGCTTTGAGAACTATTTTCATTCGTTACGAGTTTGCTGCCCTTGACGCTTGTGTCTGTAGGGTCTGACCCTAATTATGAGTGGCTCTAGCAGAGGGAAGGCTCGATTCCGCGGGCATGCGCTAGGTTCTCAGTACATTGGTTCATACACCTGAAGCGACTGCCATTCCCTAGATTTTCTCTCCCTGACCCACATGTGATTTCTAAGGAAAGTGCTGAACTTCGTAGGAATGGGATACGTCGCATTCGGGTCTTCCCCATTTCTCTAGAGACTAATGAGGCAAAAACACCTTCAAGGTTGGATAAACATACTTAGCGAGTTAGAAGCTAACCAAGCGTACAGCAAGCATGCTATCTGGTAGCTTATGTCTTCTACAGCAAACAAGTGGAGCGCATAAGCCAAGAGCAGGGCTCAATTGCGTAATGAAAAGTTGCACCAACAAAAGCAACCGGCAAAAAATGCCCGGATGTTCAGCAAAAGAAATGACTGCACTGCTGCTGCAGTATAGGCCTCAATCTCAAAATCGGCCCAGCCGGCCTCTTACTGCAGCCTCTTCAAGATATCCTTACGCATGTCGGGTTCCAAAATTAAATTTTCACTAATGATCGCGTCAGCTCCTTGGTCGTGTCTGCCTACATAAAGTTACGTAAAAAATAATTTAGAATAATAATTCTGCCGTTCGGGGGTTTAAGATACAAAAATAATTACACTTCGTACAATGGCGACAGCGCATCTATAACTCACTCTTTACAGGTCTTCCTGCCTATTCAAGTAGAAGCTTACAAATGTTGTAAATCGCTTGTGTGCTGTTGTACGGTTTTATTAGCATAGTAGTCATGTACTTTTGCAATCTTGTCTAAGCAGGATACATTACTTTTCATAAAATATGGCTTATCGTTTCTCATGCTGCGAGCTGAAAAGCTCCTAAACATAGATAAGACACTCTTACAGTGCTAAGCAAAAGCCTTTGTAACAATTTTATTAGGTCGTGGAAGTTCCAACTAAAACTTACCAACTGCAAAACAAGGAGCTACCGTTCCTTATTTGTGATACAGTCAAAATACTCTACTCACAGCCACCACGCAGAAACAAAGGCATACGCACGGCCTTCTAAGGGGTAGGTAGCCCCAATACCAAAAATCACTAAGATTTCGGTAATAGGCGTCCATTGCGAAATTTCAAAGTTGCATTCCATTGCAGCAGACTGGATATACGAGCACCATGCTCGACTAAAGAAGGTACTCAGGCTCATTTACCATTAAAGACGCCTTCAGCATAACTATACTGACTTAGCCACAAAGTGTTGTAACACTCGCAGACATTTTGTCTGCTAGGGGGTTGCAAAATGGTAATTAAGTTTAGTAAATCGATCTGTGGCTGTATATTATTATTAGCTATAGCGATCGAAAGCAATTGTGTAGTCACCCTGTGCGAAACAGATTTACTGGAGACAGAGCATCCAACCTTAATAATAATAATAATAATAATAATGCACTTGATAAAGCGCCCTCAACTTTATTTTGTTTTGTCGCTCTCGCCGGTGCAATATATTGACAGGTAGCTGGTCCCGATAAATACACAAGGTAGCTCTCAATGAAGTGCTTTGTATTGCATACATGTACAGTATTTACTTGTGTATGTATAGTATAGTAAGACACAGTGGTCGCAGCTCCGCTCCGATCGAAAGTAGAATTAAACACTTGCGTTCGCATATGGAAGAAGGATTTGGCTCAGGCATATGAGAAGCGATTTAAAACCCAGGCCTCGAAGCCGTTTTGCTTTGCAGAAGAATAGAGTCTCGATAGCTCAGTCGGTAGACAGCTATCGCGGTAAACCAGACAGTGTGAGATTATTCCCCGCTAAAGGCAAAGTGTTTTGCGAACAATGTTGCAAAAGCAGATGGTCTCCAATCCGTGTTTATAGAGTAACTTTTTTATATATTACCTAAACGATATATATGCACACACACCGACACACACACACACACACACACACACACACACACACACACACACACACACACACACACACACACACACACACACACACACAGAGACACACACACACACACACACACACACACACATATATATATATATATATACACAAGTTTTAGCTAATAATAACATATTTATATAGCACGCTCGGAGATCTTAATGTTAATTAGATCTCAATCCCAGGCACTTTATGTATGATGTAAAGGAAGCATGTCAGTAAAGTTAGTTTTAATGCGCAGGGAATCGGCACGCGTGAGGACGCAAAAGACAAAGCACAAGAGCCCAGCGAATGCTCTGAGGAATGGGTACAATTTTAGCTACTTTTTTAAAGCTGTCAAATCAGGGAATGTCATGAAGTCATTAGAGAGTGGGTTCCAGGATTTGGAAGCATAGGTACTAAAGACACGGTTGCCGTAGAATTTGAGATTGGTTCAAGGCTCAGCGATATAAAGATATAAGTACACAGTGTATATACGTGCAGATATACATTTACAGCTCAAAGCGAGAGGATCTGGAGGCCGATGAGTCGTAAAAACGGTAGAATGGTACGTGCAGCCAGATATATTTAGTAGTTTCCGGAACGCTTTTAGCTCTCGAATTCTTTGTTTGACGCCGTATATAAAATATGACCTAGCAATGTATTTAAATATATATGAGCATTGTACACGGTGCCACTTTATGGTACCCCGACAAAAGAGCTGCTGACAAAATAGTTCCAACGAAATAGCCCCGTCAAAAAGTCCCAAAAAAGCCTCAAAAGAATAGCCTAATGTGATTGAGCTACGTAATGTGATGAGGATAACAAAATAGTCTTGAAAAAAGCCCCGAGTATTAAAAAATAGTTTTACGAATCTATTATATTGCTATTAACTATTATTTTGAACATTATCTATCGCAATAGTGAAATATAAATTTTTAAACTGTCATAATAAACGTGTTAAAAAGGTTAAATTCATTGAAAAATTAGTTTATAAAAAATTAAAAAACATTTAAGATTAATTTTGACAATTAAAATAATTTGTCTATTAAAAATTCATCAGTTCTTATTTATTTTGCTTCTGTTTGCCGCAAATTATTTTCTTCCTTCCTGTTCACAAATTAGTACTATTTCTAAATATCGATCAGTAAATATGGAGAAGATAAAATTACAGAAAGGAAAAACCATTACTAAATAAAGGGTTTCGGTTGAGGAAAGCTAGAATAATTTCTGATGGAAAAGCGTCCCGGAGATGCGTTGAGACAAATTGTCGAGGTCATAAGAAGGAAATAAACAACGACCCAACATTGATTGCAGAATACACTTATTCACCGGATCTTAATAAGAATGAAGCAGTGAAATCGGTTGCCGAGATGCAAAAAAGAGCTGCAACTAGTTAAGAGAAACCAAGGCAGATGGTTCAACACAGTACAGGCGAAATATTGCTGGAGGCAGCAAGACATCTTCCAGCATATACATCAAAATATCCTAGCGAACGATTGAACTAACTCGAAAACAAACCCGAAATCCGTTCGCGAATCCAGCAACAGTTACAGACATCGTCATCCCGGGCGCTTTGAAAAATACGGCACTCCTACAAAATCGCCACGATCCCAGACGTAATTTCCATAAAGCCTGAACGCAAAACAGCCCAAGACAAAATAGCCCCGACAAAATAGGCCCCACAAAATAGCCCTGACAAATTTAAGGGATGTTTTAAAAAATCTTCTGTATTTCGATTAGCTTATAGCATCGAAGATATTCTATTACGATAATGAAAATTAAATTTTAAAATATATTTTATTTAATATTTTAAAGTTGAAAAAATGTCTTTAAATATTTTTTCAAAATTTCAAATAACTCCAGAATAATTTAATAATACTCCGCACTTTTTCTTATTTACTTTTGTTTCAGTTTGCCGCTGTTTTCTTTTAATCCTTCCTGTCCATATCAATCAGTCAACACGGAGAGAATGATACCATATAAAGGAAAAGAGTTGTTTTCAAACGAAGGGTAAACCTTAAACCAAACCCCTAAGCCCTAAACCCTAATCCCTGAACCCTAACCCCTACACTCTAAACCACGAATGCTAAACACTAAACCCCAAACCCTATACCAGACTTTTGAATTTTAAGTAGTCGTTAGTAGCTTTTTATTTCAAAATTATCAGCTTGTCGGGGATATTTTGCCAGGGGGTGTTTTGTCGGGTCACTGCTAAATAAATTAAGAAGCACTAGTTTAGTTCTTTGGGGATCTGAAGCAGATGATGCCAATCGTATTCTAATGTTCGGCACTAATGAAAATCTTGAAATTTTGGAGCAGCATAGTCATTGGTTCATAGATAGAGCATTCAAAATCGTCCCTGAATTTTTTTCAAGTTTTCACCGCGCATGCATTGGTCGGCAGATATGCAGTTCCTTTAATCTACGTTGCCGAGCCGGTTTGTTCCAGCGGTTAAGGTGCTCGCCCCGGGGACCAAGGTCCGGTTGAGGTCATGGGCTCAAGCCCAGAGGCATATGTGAAGCGCCTGAATAGATATCAAGTTCTATTGGGGTGCTTTACAAATGAACTATATTTATGCACATTTGTCTGCAAGATAAACGTGAGGCGACAAATGTCTGTATTTTTGAGAAGCTTTGCGATTTGAAGGCAACTTTGTATCAAATAAGTAAGATGGCGGATTGTAAGAAAGCAAGCCATAATGCTGTGATTCATGTATTTTCAACAACGCAGCTCGTCGAATGCCTTTTGAATTAGGATAGTGTTTATAGAAGAAAGGTCAAGATTGTCATCTGACCGAAGAGTAACGTTACAACGAAATATTCGTCTCCAAGCCTATATTTTACTAGCTCTGCGTATCATACTAAGTGCCGACCTAACGGATGCCTTCAAAATAGTCGAAAGTTTACCGGATGAGCTGGATACCACAGTCAACCGCTGGAAAGTCAATTACATTGGATGGCAGAGACGCAATTGTAGAACCGAAAATATATTCGGTATTCGTCTTTAGAATGTTCGGAATCGAGAATTCGGAACCTAGTGGCCTGCCTTTCAACAACAATTCCGCGGAAGCATGGAGCCGAGCCTTTTAAAATACCATCGATTGTCATCTGTATTAAAACTCATCGGACAATTTCATAAGCAGCAGGATAGAGTATAGATCGATATCGCACGTTTCCAAGTGGGAAACCAACGACCAGAAGCATCGAAGGCGAAGTACATACAACTCAATCGGTGTCTTCAAAATCTTGTCCTGACCTTTGGCGACATTGATAGTCTTAATTACCTCAGTGGAATGGCACACAATCTGACACTATAAAGTTTGATTCAAACGCTATCAAAATAAACTGGCAAAAAGCTGGTAAATTACAAAAGCTCAGGCGATCGGAAAATGTAGACAAGTTTTAGTAATCCCAACCGAACTGATTGCATGCTAGAGAAAAAACTTCGAAGTAATAGTATTTCAATCATATTTTTAAACTGCTACCTAAAATCAGCTGTGCACGGCTTTCTAGTATGGATAATCGGCTCGTTGGGCAAGCAGTTGGGCGAAAATTACCAGAGCAATTAAATTCGCGAGGGAATTAGCAGCTAGTCACGCGCATTGGCAAGCAGTTTCACGGAAATGCTAGCCGGCAATCGCCTGATGATTTCAGTTCTCGAGTCACAATAAAATGATGGAAAACAAGATTATGTAGCTCAGAGGTGTGGTTCATTCAAATTCTAGCTTGTCACATAATTTAAGATTATGGCCGTTGCTCTACATGAAGTTGCAATTTTTCCATTCAACGTTGCACAGTGTTCTGATTGGCGGTAGACATATAAAAGGAAGTGATGGTGTGCAAAGAGGTAAACACGAGCATGCAAGTTGTGAAACAAAAAAGAATTACAGTCACCGAGGTAACCATCTTTTGGTCATCTTTAAAATCATGCAGCACATGGAATTCACATCTTCTAGTAGATTCATGCCCCAATTCGTTGATATCGTGCATTCAAATGAACGCTTTGTTCAAGTGAAGGAACGAGAGTGTCAAGACCTCAGCTGCGGATACCGCTTGATCCAAGTATGCTTTGAAGTGCTATTCGCCATGGACAGGCGGAAGAGATAGGTAGGGCAAGTAATGTCTATAGCCATTTCGCTAGCTTTTTGTAAATCTAAAAGCTCTGAATAGTTATTTGCCTGCTAAATAAAAAAATTAGCATCGAGTCTCGGAGCTGTCTGGAGTTCTTTTCCACTGTATTTATTTTTACGTATGCATCAGCACGGACGACAACCTGCTACAGCTGCACGGGCGACTGGGGAAGGACAGAATGCATAGACAAACCGCTGCGAAGTTCGATAGTCGTGTGCGGCAACGACCAAGCGTGCGCCACGAAGAGAATTGAGTATGCTGCCGGTAAGCACGCGGCCTGCCGTTTTAATTTCGCACATAGATTGTGTCATAAATAGCCTCTAAGCTTCGATTCGCACGAAATCTATCTTGCTTGTATGGGGAGTGTGCCTTAATTGTGACTGAAGCGCTCGAACCTTGCTGATTGCCTCGATTTGCGTCACAATCCACGACTGAACGCAGTCAATCAACAACCTCCCCCAAAGGCTCAGTGGTTTTGCGATGTCATCTCTGTAAAATAGCAGCTAGGGGTACAATTCTTTGCAATGCAATATGCTTTATAATTCTTAATTATACAATCCGTAATTTTATAGTTATGCGTTGTAATTTAAAATAATTGCGGCCGACATTTTTGAAAGTATTATTTTAATCGAACTTGGGTAGCGTGCATTACGTGCACATCTGAGAGTTCTATTCGTTGGCATTAATTCGCATCAGCCATAAATCCTAGACAGCAGAATATTGGGTATCATAGCTTGATGATTAGAAGAATTATTCAACGAAAACAATGGCTGTACTAATCGCAAAAAATTGCAATTTATTATTAATTGGTTTACAAGAGATCTAGCTTCAGAAGTGGGTAATGGGAAGCGATGTGTCCGTGTCAATAGTTGGTCTAGGCGTATCTGAGCCCCTCGATCCGAGCGAAGTCCACTGGAAGTAATTTGCTTAGCTGGCCGCGTTAATCTAAATCCGCATTATTTAGGGATTGGTTAATTAGCACTAGGACCTGGATCTCGGAGCTTCTCCCGCCGGATTTGGTCCCAGTCTGATCCCAATCCCCATGTACAGACAAACTTACTTCTGCAAGCTCATTGACTCATTCTCATAACTGCCTTAGCAAACGTGACGTTTTAAGACGTGAAAATGCTTCAAAAGGCGTATTGAAACATTTCACCAATTTATTTTCTAAATGAGGACATGTTTCCTGAATAAACTCGCAATTGGGTAAAGTTGGACAAAATATAAATATAATTGATTTGTATAGCACCCCAAGAGAACTTAATTTCTATTCAGGCGCTTTACATATGCCGCTAGGCTTGAGCCCACAACCTTGGCCACACCTTGGTCGGGCGAGCACCTTAACCACTGGGCCAAACCAGCCCGGTACTGGTTAAGCTTCGCCTTTAACTGTCTCTCACGAGAAATAAATAACTGATAACTTGTTTTTTGGCATCACCTCTGTAATTTTTTTTGAACAGTAGCATACCTTTACCAATTGAGTGAAAGTAACCATGCAAGCTATCTTTGAAGTCAAGTCAGGGAATAAGTTAGATTGTTTTCGCTACCATTTGGCGTTTTATCTGTGCTGAAATATAAAGTTGCAGCCTTTCAAGATTACACCAATTCAACAAGCTTTGTCGCAAACTTTAAAGCCAAGCTTAATCTAACAAAATGGCACGACTGAACTTTTATTATTTCGGAAGTCAGAGGAATGCGGGAGTGGAGTACTAACAATAAAATTAGTAATAAATATACCTTTATATGGCACCCTCAGAGAACCAAATAACTTTCTAAGCATCTAAAATTAGCTCCAAAAGAAGGAGTATGCCACTATGGTTAGATACAATGCTCTGTGCCAGCACGCTCAAGCACACAAATGAAATTCACAAGGACCCAGAAAATTCTACGAGAAACAGGTGCACCCAGCTTCTTTTTAAATGTGGCCAAGTCATTTGATGTCGTGAAGTCATTTTGTAATGAGTTCCAGGCTTAGCGATTATTATAAGAACTAAAGGCAAGTCTCCAAAGGATTTGAGGTTGTCCAAGGCACAGTCGAAGCACGCTTTGATGTGAGTCGTATGATGCCTAGCCTGATTGAGAAGTAGTTGCCAGGGGCAGGCTGAAGCAAGAGAATGAAGAGACCTAAAA